>CM071957.1:32795000-32800000 GCA_036784905.1 Acrossocheilus fasciatus
GGACACAGTTGTGGGCGGAGTTTAGTAGAGATCTTTTTCAATTGGCTCGTTTGGATCTCAGCCTGTTTGATAGGTGTCAACTTACACATGATTATAAAGGTCACGCCTGCACTGGACATGAGTGTGTGTGTGTGTGTGTGTGTGTGTGTGTGTGTGTGTGTGTGTGTGTGTGTAAACATGATCCATTGTGTGTGTTATTAAAAACATCAAAACTATGACATTATATTATAACAAGAGTGTAGAATTTAGTAGGGATGCTAGTAGGGACATGTCCTTACCAATATCCAGCAACTATTAAATTGTCCCTAGCAATAATTTTTAAATATATGTGTATGTAACCACTGTTGCTGTAATTTTGGTATATAATACTGATAAATTGAACATTCACTTAAATGGTGTGAGAGAATGGATGCTTTCAACTGATTTACTGTTGAACTGAACTGCAGTGCTAAATAGGAAAATGATCTCCTGCCCGCAGTCGATTTTGATATTCTAGGTATTATCAAATTGCCAGAGTTTTGATATTGTATCGGACGTGAAGGACTATAATGCAATAAGAGGTTGCTCAAATACTGATGTGCTAAACCATTCAGGGCTTTATAGGTAATTAGCAAGATTTTAAAATGTATACAATGTTTAATAGGGAGCCAGTGCAGTGTTGACAGAACCGGGATAATATGGTCATACTTCCTGATTCTAGTAAGAACTCTAGCTGCTGCATTTTGAACCAGCTGGAGTTTGTTTATTAAGCGTGCAGAACAACCACCCAATGAAGCATTACAATAATCTAACCTTGAGGTCATAAATGCATGAATTAAAATCTCTGCATTTTCCATTTATAGCATAGGTCGTAATTTAGATATATTTTGAGATGGAAGAATGTGTTTTTACAAGTGCTAGAAACGTGGCTTTCCAAGGACAGATTGCTATCAAACAGCACACCTAGGTTCCTAACTGATGACGAAGAATTGACAGAGCAGCCATCAAGTGTTAGACAGTGTTCTAGGTCATTACATGCAGAGGTTTTGGTCCTATAATTAACACCTCTTTTTTTCAGAATTTAACAGTAAAAAATTACTGGTCGTCATTTTTTTTTATATATCAACCATGCATTCAGTGAGTTTTGCAAATTGGGATGTTTCGAAATATAGAGCTGAGCATCATCAGCAGAAGAGTAAAATCTAACACCATGTTTCCTAATAATATCTCCCAAGGTTAACATGTAAAGCGTGAAAAGTAACGGTCCTAGTACTGAGCCTTGGGGTACTCCATGCTACAGTTGCGATTGATATGATACCTCTTCATTCACTGCCACGAACTGATGGCGGTCAGATAATTACGATTTGAACCATGCCAGTGCACTTCTTCTAATGCCAACATAATTTTCTAGTCTATTCAAAAGAATGGTGAATGAATCTTCCTCAGAAGAAACAAAAACGACAACTCACTTCAATGTCTGACTTATATTTACATCCATAAGCTTTTTGTGCAATTTGGAGCAACTCATCAATCTGTTGTTTGAGCTCTTCATATTTAAGGAGAACTAGTTTCCAAAGTAAGACATTGCTTACTATGTTTAGTAGAGACACTAAGACATGATCAGCCAGCTACTAAATTGTCCCTAGCCAGTAATGTTGTCTGCCATTATGTCTCCTCCAATGCCAAAATCAAACCTACTCCTGTACGTTATGATGAGAAGCAGCTGTTTGAAATGAATCAAATATTAATGAATGTTTTCTGTGAAGTGTTTATATATCATTGTTTTATTTATAATGTATGATTCCTCATAATGGTTGTTTTACTGATGATTTTCAGTGAGAGGTGTTGATGAATGACGCCTGTGGCTTTGGTTTTCACACACAAGGCTTTATAAAGGTTTATAATGCTTTATGAATGTGCTGTATTATATTTCCAGGCTTCACAGGATGTGAGTGAACGTTTAAGATGAACAAATGTTCACACACACACATGTCTGATGATGTAATGCTTCCTGTCTAAGTGTGTGTGTGAGAGACGAATGGACACTCACTGCTGTAACTTCCTCAGGAAGCAGGAAGTGTCACATCTAGATGTGTCTTTCTGTCAGATAATAAGATGAAGGAAACTGAATCAGACAGACGGATGAAATCCAACACTTCACCAGCATGAGGGAAAAAAAACGTGTGTGTGTATATATATATATATATATATATATATATATATATATATATATATATATATATATATATATATATATATATATATATATATATATATATATATATATATATATATATAATGTGTGTGTGTGTGTGTGTGTGTGTGTACAGTGCCCTCCACTAATATTGCCACCCTTGATAAATATGAGCAAAGGCGGCTGTGAAAATAAATCTGCATTGTTTATCCTTTTGATCTTTCACTCAAAAAATTTACAAAATTCTAACCAATCATTAAAGTAAAACAATTGAAAGTGGGGAGAAAATCTCATGATGAAATAAATGTTTTTCTCCAATGAATGTTGGCCACAATTATTGGTACCCCTAGAATCCTTCTGAGTAAAATATCTCTGAAGTATATTCCCATTAATATTTACATTTTTAGCACACCAGGGTGACTAGGAGCATGAAATTGTCCAGCCATGACTTCCTGTTCCACAGGATCATAAATATGAGGAACACAAAGGTCAAATTCCCTTAATCATCATCACAAGGAATAAAACCTAAGAATATATTTCTGATGTGCAGAACAAGATTGATGAGCATCACAAAATAGAAAGTGGCTGTAAGAAAAGAGTTAAAGCATTGAAAATCCCCATTTCCACCATCAGGGCAATAATTAAGAGGTTCCTATCAACTAAAGATGTTAAAAATCTGTCTGGAAGAGGACGTGTGTCTATATCGTCCTAATGCACGGTGAGGAGGAGAGTTTGAGTGGCCAAAGACTCTCCGAGGACCACAGCTGGAGAATTGTAGAGATTAGTTGAGTCTTGGGGTCAGAAACATCAAAAAATATATATCAAATATCCCCTACATCACCACATGTTGTCTGGGAGGGTTTCAAGGAAAATTCTCCTCGCTCATCCAAAAACAAACTCCAGCATATTCAGTTATCAGACACGACTGGAGCTTCAAACAGCACTGGCTTCTATGGTCAGATGAAACTGAAAAAAGAGCTTTCTGGCAGCAAACCCACCAGATGAGTTTAGTACAAACAGGGATAATAAAAAATTGATGGAATGGTCTCTGATCTCTCGTCAGGTGTCTCTAACCTCATCAGGCATTATAGGAGAACATTTAGAGCTGTTACCCTTGGAAAAGGACGTTGCAATAATTGGGTGCCAATAATTGTGGCCAACATGAACTAGAGAGAGCAATTATTTCACAATGATAGGTTAGAATTTTGTGAATTTTTTTGAATGAAAGATAAAAAGTATAAACAATTTATTTTCACAGCCGCCTTTGCTCATATTTACCATGGGTGCCAATATTAGTGGAGGGCACTGTACATATGTAATATATATGTTTGTGTGTAGAAAGTATTCAGACCCCCTTCACTTTTTCAATTTTGCTATTTGCAGCCTGATACTACAATTATTTACATTCCGTACCTCATAATGACAAAGTGAAAACAGAATTTTAGAAGTGTCTGTAAATGTATTAAAAAGAAAAAAATGAAATATTACATTTACATAAGTATTCAGACCCTTTGCAAGGACACTTAAAATTTAGCTCGGGTGCCTCCCATTTCTCTTGATCATTGCTGAGATGTTTCTACACCTTGATTGGACTCCACCTGTGGTTAATTAAATGTATTGGACATGATTTGGAAAGGCACACACCTTTCTACAAAAGGCCTTACAGCTGACAATGCATATCAGAGCGAAAACCAAGTCATGAGGTCAAAGGAATTGCCTGCAGAGCTCAAAGATAGGATTGTGTCGAGACACAGATCTGGGGAAGGCTACAAAAAAGATTTCTGCTACACTGAAGGCTCCCAAGAACACAATGGCTTCCATAATTCTCAAATGGAAGAAGTTTGGCACAACCGGGACTCTTCCAAGAGCTGGTCGTCCAGCCAAACTGAGCAATTGATAGAGAAGGGCTTGTCTAGACTGGTGTCCAAGAACCTGATGGTCGCTCTAGTTGAGCTCCATGATCATATGTGGGACAAACATCACTGCAACACTCCACCAATCTGAGCTTTATGGCAGTGTGGCCAAACTCAATCCTCTCCTCAGTGAAGACATATGAAAACACGCTTGGAATTTGCAATACAGCACCTAAATGTGCTGTATTCAATATTCTCAGGTCTGATGAACCTCAATTCTAAGCATCACCTGGAGAGTACATCACAAAAATAAAGTGTGCTGGCAGCAGCCTCGTGCTGTGGGGCTGTTTTCAGTACAAGTACAGATCCGTATAATAAAATATTACTCCAGTAAAAGTAAAAGTTCTCCGTTTTCAATTTTACTCGAGTGAAAGTACAAAAGTACTTGATTTTTTATTTTTTATTTTTTTATGTACTTAAGTAAAAAGTACAGATGGATGAATGTTTATTTTGCAGTTTTATATAGGCTACTTATATAATTAAATTTTATATTAGCATATGTTTTTTTTACGATCCTACTGCTCAAAATACCTGGGATTTTCCCAAAATAACCAATAAGGAAATAAGGACTATAATAAGGAAAATATAATTACATTTTCATAATGATTTTTTTCTTTTCAAACCTTGTCCGTGGTGTAAAAATACCCCTGGCCAAATCCCCTCAGAAGGCATCACTTCCCACTTTGATAATTACTGTAGTTACCATGTTCTGAACATCACATCCTTTCTTTTTCCTTCAGATGTAATCTATCTTGGAGGTTGAATAACAATATTTGGACTTTATATTTAAAAATTACCCCAACTTAGCACCAGCAAGCTTGTTAGCTAGACAGTTAGCATCAGCTAACATTATTGACTCATTTTCAGCATGGTTATGAATAAATATTCATATCTGTCTACTCGGCTAGTTCACT
>CM071957.1:32805000-33017500 GCA_036784905.1 Acrossocheilus fasciatus
TCCTGGCAACCACTCAGAACACCTTAGCAACCCCCTGGCAACCACATTGCAACATGCCAGAAGAAACAACCTTCTGGCAACCAACCAGAACTAGGTTTGCAAAGGGGTGGAAAATTTCTGGCAAATTTCCCAAAACTTTTGGAATTCTTGAGAACTTTCCAGGGTTTTTTGGATATTTTTGGGGAAGTTTCTGGAAACTTTCTGTTCATTTTCAGCCCGACCCAGGACACCCTAGCAACCAGCTAGAAGACCTTAGCAAACTCCCGGGATCACCTTATCACCCAAGGTCTTTTGGGTGGTTGCCAGGAGGTTGCTAAGGTATTTTAAGTGGTTGCTAGGAGGTTGATGATAACTTAGAAGACCATATCAACACCCTGGCATTGTGACTTTTGCACAGGCAAGTACTGCTTACATTTTCTTGTGAAAATGTTAAAAATATATTGTAAATTTTTTGTTTTTCATAATTATGTTTCGTGAATTTTATATTTGTAAATTATATTTTATTACTGAATTATACGTATATATGCCCCCCCCCTCACACTCTCTCTCACTCTCTCTCACTCTCTCTCTCTCTCTCTCTCTCTGTGCAGCGTCTCGTTTCTCGCTCCGTGTGCCGCGTGAGTCTGGATCCAGTGCACAGGCGTCTGCAGAAATCAGTCACATGGCAGCAGGTGGAAACTTATGAACACACACACACACACACACACACACACATACACACTCATGCATACTCGCTCGCTTAGAAAAGTGCTGCTGATTACAGGCCTTATTAAAGCTCCATTAGTCTCTGGACAATAATAAAGTGAGATGGGGACAAAAATAATAAAAAATGTGATTTCATTTTTTATCTGAATGTGTGTGTCACTCGCTGAGGTTATTATTACATCTTAAGAGTGAAAAATATACTTGAGCTCAAACTGAGTTGTATATACTTCAGGACATTTTTTTATGCACTGCTCAAATTTGGTCTATTTCACTTGCATAAAATGTTTTCTATCAGACTAGTGGGGAAAAAACATCCAAAATACACATTTAAGTGTTTGTTTTATTGCACTTTATCTATTTGCATCTATAAATTTCAATTCTAGTGCACAGGGTTTATTTTGTGATAATGAGCATTGAAGCTCATGCATTAGAACTGCTGTCATTCACACAGCTCTTCATGCATTACATGACATTTACTTTACTCTTGTCCCTGTTGCATGAGATGTTTTTTCTTTCTCTCGTGGCTTTTTCTTCTTCTTCTTCTCTCCCTGCTCTTTCTTTTTCTGTTTGCATTGTTGTAATCATATTTTTCAGTGGTGAGTAAATGCATGCAGCTGCTCAGGTTTCTAGGATACCAGGAGAAAGGAGATGGAGAGATACTGAAAGAGAGATGAGCTTCAGTGCAGTCAGATACTGCTGACAGTCATCATGACACGCATGATCACAGCAGACATACAGATGAAAATTACATGACAATATATGTCAATAAGTTATACATTAAAAAAAATTCTATTAAACATTTTTAATTTATATATATATACACACACACACACACATCATACATATCTTGTTTATTTTAATATATTTATAATTAATATACATTTAAATATTTTAATTTTATTTTAATATTTTATTTTTTATTTACATATACAGTATTTTAGAAATAAAATATATTACAAATGAAATGTCATTTTAAAAATTTATTAAATTTTTATTAATTTTATTATAATATTTTTTTATAATTTTAATATTTATTTAAATATTTTATTTATATTAGACATTTTTACATTACATATAAAACAGTATATATTGTATATACTCTATAATGTTTATATATAAAATGTGATATAATATAAAATTAGTGAGATATTATGAAATATGCGATATAGCTGTGGTCAAAATATATATAATAGATGTGTGTCAGATTATGGTGGTTTTTAAGGTTCAAATTTGAGTGGATTCCAGCAGTTAATTACAAACCAGACCGACGAAATAATGATGTTTAAAAATTCATTTTCAGCCACTCGGTCATTAAAGCAAAGTATACCTAGACATTAATATTAATATATTAGTATTAATCTACAAGTAGCTTTCCCGTCTTGCTCAGTTCTACATTCTTTGTCCTCCAGGCGTTTTTTTGTTTTTGTTTTTGTTTTTTCTTTCTTGCTTTAGCTGGGCTCTCCTGAGCTTCCAGACGTCTGTCAGGTGTTTTATCCTCATTATATTATAATTAACACTGTTCTCTGAGAATGTCGTTGCATTCACGCATCTGATGCTGACATGATATTGTTGCCAGGGTGTTGCTATGCAGTTGCTAGGTTGATTGTTATTTTACAGAAACACCTCTCTTATGTTCTTCAGCTCATGCAACTCTAGTTTCAGTCTTAAAGTTGGGCACATTAGAAACTTTCAGATGTCTTTCTGATTAGACTCTGTGGTTATGAGCGTCGTGTGTGTCGTCTGTCTGTCTGTGACTCTTTGAGTAAATGGAGCTTCAGAAAGGCCTCGCGGGTGCAGTGATCGCTCAGATGCTCGCTGTGAATATTTGACTGCTCTGTGACGATGTGAACAGAACATTCACCCCATGAGCTCCATTACAGGCCGTTTTTGCTGACTGTTTCTGCTCTAAATCACCTGTGGAACATGTGGCTCAAAAGTCATGTGAATTTAATATCCGTGCTTCTAAATCCTGTACAGAAATGACTGTGGCTGGACTATGGTACAGTGATGGCATCAGATTGTACTTTAACATGTTCGTAATGTACATGTACCATCGAAATGAAGGATTCCTATCCATATACCATGGTACTCTGATGGTATCAGGTAAAAACACAGGCCTACAATGAGCTGCAGTGACATTTTGGATGGTTGCCATCCACCTTATTTTGAAATGTGAAAGTATATAAATAACTAGAATCTTTACACTACAAACTAGTCTGTAAAACTGCATCTCTATTTTCATTCTATGTGTCCTCTTAAGGTGTAAATTTATGACTTTTATTACTTATTTGTTAACCTGGCAACACATCCCCCTTGAACAGTTTTCTGCTGTTTAATAAAAAAATTAAAAAAAAAAAAAAAAAACAGAAAAAAAGTTTTGCAAATTCGCTCCGTCCTGATCTGAATCAAATGATTCGCAGTCCACGCTCCAAAGTTCCGATCTGAATCAAATGATTTGCGATCTGCCCTCCGAAGTCCTGATCTGAATAATGATTCGGGAACCCTAATTTCAGACAGAGTCACAGCGCAGGTTGCAAATCATTCCTTTTGTCAAACGAACCCGCTCTAAAGTTCCGATCTGAATCAAATGATTCGCAATCCATGCTCCAAAGTTCCAATCTGAATCAAATGAATTGTGAACCCGCTCTAAAGTTCCGATCCGAATCAAATGATTCGCAGTCCATGCTCCAAAGTTCCAATCTGAATCAAATGAATTGTGAACCCGCTCTAAAGTTCCGATCTGAATCAAATGATTCGCAATCCATGCTCCAAAGTTCCAATCTAAATCAAATGATGCGAGACACACGATTTGAAGTCCCGATCTGAATAATGATTCAGGAACTATATGAGTCGCAGCACGGATCGCAAATCATTTATTTTGCCAAATGATTTGTGAACCCGCTCCGAAGTTCCTATCTGAAACAAATCATTCGCGATACACGATCCAATTGGAGCACTTCGAAGTGAATCATTTTGTGACACAGTTGTTTTACTGATTCAGAGTTTGACCCATCACTATAAGTGCCTTAGAAAAAAACATTAACGTTTGCATCTTGACACAGAACAATGACACTGACATATTTACAGATATGTCAGCACAAGATATTTTCAATTGAGACAGCTCAAGCATGCATTTTAGTCTGGGACTAGCTTAAGCCTCGTCTGTGAAACTGGGGGTATCTGAAATAAGCAAAAAAGTTTGATTTTTATAAATAAAATATCAATATTTTAATCACATCCAACACAAATCTAGGAACATATTCAGGTGAGGTAACAGGTTTACTGCTAACTAGTCAAACACTCCATTAATATGATGACATGCAGCTCAAAATACATGTTAGATGGTGTGTTAGTATGCATTATGCGGCTGAAATTACTACAACATTGGTTACATACACACATATTTAAAACATCGTAAATGTCATTTGCATGTGTATTTCACAAGGTATTTTACATTGTTGTGAATAATGTTAAATGAACATTGCAATTAAAGTGCACACATCAGACAGCCCAAAAGCCCAATGTGGGTGCTCAGCCCCAAAAACAATTTCAAACAAAAAAAGCAAAGCTCCAAAAGTAGAAATATTTATTTATGTTCTCATCACAGGTGACGTTTGGAGGCTAAAAGCTCTTGTGTTTGCTGTGGTATTTCAAATTTGCTTTTCTTGATTGGAATAATGTTAAATGCAAAAATACTATATGTTATAGTGCCATCATCTAAATTTGCCAACCTTAGTTGAATGCAAACAGATTTTGGGTAACACTTTATTTTAATGTTTCCTTGTTACACGTTACATGCACTTACTATTGTAATAATTAATTATGCATGATTACATGCAAGTAACCCTAACCATATAGTAAGTACATGTAGTTAATTAATATTACTCGGTACTTAAATGTATAATTACACTGTAACAAGGACACCTCAATATAAAGTGTAACCAGATTTTGTATAAAATACAGTGCACCTTTCATTGCACAAATCATTACAGCATGTGTCACGTGCGCTCGGTATGTTGCATTAGATCAAACATTGATGTTACTATCTCATGCACATCAGTTGCAATCATTCACCTGTAGATCGGTGATGTTATGCGAACGGCTCGGTCGCGCGCAGATGTAGGCGGCGGCGTGCTGACGTCATCGGGGTTTATTAGCGCCGCTCGGATCCGCAGGCGCCAGTCAGTCTCTCCGCTCTCGCGCTCCTCGTGCATTAAACCAGATCCAGGACTCATGTCCAGGAATCCAGACTGGAGTAAAGGATTCACCTGAAGAAGAACACGCGAGCGGTCAGCTGAAGAAACTCTCTCCTTCTCTGGTTTTCCTCCATGTGAAGGAAAAGGTACGAAACCCATTGCTTTTTCCGATTATGAGCTCAAATGAGATGCTGCATTTGAACTGCACGTTTTTGAGCTTGTGCGCAAACAAAATGCGTTATTTGGTCATTTTTCCCGAAGTTGGTTTCAGCACCACGGACAGCGTGATGCGCAAACACCGCGTTCAATATTTTTCTAGTTTGATCATTTTCTTTTATTTTTTTAATATAAGTTTGCATTTTCATTTAATGTCTTATTTTAAGAGAGATGAATCCTTCTGTCCACTATTTCTATTCGATCTATTTCTATTCAATCGAACGCAAAGACAGAGATTGTGCGGTCTCGAAGTACAAGAACTTGCTCTTCAAGTGTGATCTTTTAAAAGAGGTTTATGCACAAACAAACGTTTTATAATTATAATTTAATTCGTGAGTTAAAGCGAGATTCTCAGAATCATCGATGATTACCAATAGTCAAATGCCCTTAAGATGAATTTGTGCTTAACACTATTGATTTTAAATTGCTCACATGGTTTTACTTTGTATTTTAAGTCCCATAAAGTGATTCACATCTTTCATATGAAGGAAAAAGTAGGACAGCAACTGCACAATCTTTGCAGATTGTAATACTGAAGAGTTTTTAAGACTTTTAAAAGATGTTTATGCACAAAAAACGCTATAATTGCTTCTTTCGTGAGTGAAAGCGAAACTCTCTGATTCGCCACTTAGAGCGACTTTTGATTTTCAATCATCAATTACACTAGAGATGGATTTGTGTTAGTTTAGCCAACATAATTGTGATTTTAAAACAGAATATGTAAAAAAAAGAAAAAAAGATCATGACTTAATATGGTTTTACGTGTTATTTGTCGTTCAGCAAATGAACATTTTTTGCCGATTATATACTTAACTAAGAGTTTACAACTTAAAAATAAATAAATAAATGTTAAGGCTCAAAATGCATGCTTTATTCCGCCTTTTCTGGACAAAAAGCAACATTTTGAGATTCAGCACCACGGACAGCTCCCATTGACTTTCAATGGCCAACTATCAACGAGATTCCTTCATGCAAATGATATTTTTTATTTTATTCTTTTTTATTTTTCGTTCAGAAAATGGGCAATTTTTGCTGATTACATACTGAACTCAGTTTTTAAAAGTTGTTTATTTTCAAATAAAACGCTTAATTCCTTCTTGTTGTTGACAAAAAGCAACGTTTTGAGATTCAGCACCACTGACAGCTCCAGCTGGCTTTCAATGGCCAAATGAGATTTCTTCATGTAAATCATATAATAAAACTTCTTAACATGGTTTTACATCTTAATTTGAGTGCAATATCCATCCAAAAGACCTCTGTCTTCTGTTTCGTTTGTGCAGTTTTCAAGCTGAAACAGGAGCTTCAAATTTAAACTTTTAAAAGACGTTTATGCACAAACAAAAGTTTTGTGATTATTTTCTTCATGCAAATGATATAATCAAACTTACTGTTTTGAATGTTAAGTCTCTACATGTCATTTATAGATTTGTTTAATGGGTTTCACTGATCTGACAACATTGTTTTGTGTCCAGGCTGAGCGATGAACGAGAGCGCAGCGCTCAACGAGAGCGGCGCAGGTTCGCCAGAGTCCTCATGGCTGGAAGCCGAAGCCTTTGACGCCAACCAGACTCTGGCGCTCTCATCGGCGGCCCTCGAGTTCCACGTCAACCCATGGGACATCATGCTGTGCCTGTCTGGTACGGTGATTGCCTGCGAGAACGCCATCGTGGTGGCCATCATCTTCTACACACCAACACTTCGCAACCCAATGTTCATCCTGATTGGCAGCCTGGCGACCGCCGACCTGCTGGCTGGCATGGGATTAATCCTGAACTTCGCTTTCCAGTATCTGGTCTCATCCGAGACCATCAGCCTTATTACAGTTGGATTCCTGGTGGCGTCCTTCACGGCGTCCATCAGTAGCTTGCTAGCTATTACGGTCGACCGCTATCTGTCGCTATACAACGCCTTGACGTACTTCTCAGAGAAGACACTGCATTATGTGCATTTGATGCTGGTGGGAACGTGGGGTGCATCACTGGGATTGGGACTGCTGCCCGTTTTGGGCTGGAACTGCTTGGATGATGCATCCACCTGCAGCATCGTGCGTCCGCTCAATCGCACCAACCTCACCCTCCTCGCCACGTCATTTTTCGTCATCTTCATCCTCATGCTCAGCCTGTACTTCAAGATCTGCAAGATAGTGTGTCGCCACGCGCACCAGATCGCGCTGCAGCAGCATTTCTTCACCACCTCGCACTATGTGGCCACCAAGAAGGGCGTCTCCACGCTTGCCATCATCCTGGGCACGTTTGGCGCCAGCTGGCTGCCCTTCGCAATTTACTGTCTGGTCGGGGAGCGTGAGTATCCGCCAGTGTACACATACGCCACGCTACTTCCCGCTACCTACAACTCTATGATCAACCCCATCATCTACGCTTACCGAAACACCGAGATCCAGCGCTCCATCTACATGCTTTTCTGCGGCTGCTTTCAGACCAACGGCTCGTACCGATCCAGATCACCCAGCGAGGTTTAGATCCTCTGTGCTTTGTTTTTAACCCTGTAAAGCCTGACATATTAAATAATAGTCCAGTTTTTGGAAATGAAACGGTTTATTGGACAATAGTGTTTTTTGGTCATGGGTTCAAATCCCGGACGAGCCCCCAATTGTATGTGGCTATAAATTATGGGTTGTATAGTGAGAATAGCTAAATATTATTCAGAGGACCAAATCTGAGCAAAAATATCCTAGTCATAATGTAAATCATTGAGATCTTTATTACTGTATAACAGACAACTATCATAAAATGATATAAATACCAGTCGTCACTCTATATCTCCAATAATATGACTTAGTAAGACGAGATTGAAATGATCCAAACATGCAATGCAATGCTGATTGAGAGATGAAGAAATAAACGATCCTCAGAAGATGTGAGATGTCTTGGAGGCTTGTGAAGATCATTCCTCCGCTGAGGAACAGTGAAAGTAAAGCTTCTGGAAACAAACACTCCTCAAAAGATCCTGATGATCAGATTTGAGACGCACTGATTTTTCTAAAAAATGATTGATAGAGAATCAAATAAAGCTGAGCTGCTTCAGTCCAGTAAGTGTTCATCTGGAAATATGACGTTTACTTGATAAAAATCAGTCAAGATTTGACACGAGAAGCAGCAGCTAAAGCTGGACGTTTCTACAATTACACTAAAAGAGCTTTTACTGGATAAAAAACTCTAAACTATCAATCAGACGACAGAAGGCATTGTGTTTTGCTCATGCTGTTCACTGAAGTCTTAGAAATTTGCGTATCAGTAGGCTTTATAGGGTTAAACTCTTGTTCTTGTTGCCTGTATGTGCATAAGTATGAATATGGCGCTCAAAGTGTCTGTTGCGCATTTGCACTTTACTGAGACCCAGGCGTCTTGACACGCTGTGAACAAGCAACGATTCGTATCAAGAATGTATATTTATATTATTTATAAGCGACATGTTGCACTTTACTGTACAAATCTAGATGCCAAAGCAGTATTGCATAGGCCTACGTGTTTGACGAGTTACTCAACTCATATGATGGGTTTTCTATTTTGTAAAGTTGTCCATGACTGTACATTTTATACAAAACAATGAACACAAAATAAAACATGAAAAGCTCAAGTAAAATGGACTGTTTTTCTTTGCTGAAAGTGTGTTTGTAAGCGTGAGTGTGAATGAGGAAATGAAGGAATAATACAAGAGCTGAAACTGTTTGAAATTGATATTGTGGTTGCCTTGATGTCATCAATTTAAAGGGACAGCACACCAAAAATTTATCCTCTGTAGTGAATGGGTGCCGTCAGAATGAGTGTCCAAACAGCTGATAAAACCATCACAATATCCACAAGTAATCCACACCATTCCAGTCCATCAGTTAACAACTTGAGAAGACAAAGTAAATAAATCCATCAAGATGTTTTTAAAGTGTCTTTCGGCTAAAATAGTCCTCTATCCATTATATAACTTCCTTCAGGGAAAAAGTGCATCTCCTGTTGTCTCTCACTTCAAAATCCAGCCACATATTTGTTTAGAGCTCTTTTGGCTTGTAAACGGTGCTCGATCTGTGCAGATTTCTCTCCTGATTCAGACAAAACCACTTTTTCCCTGGAGGAAATGGATAATGGATGCATAGTAGTTAAAAACATCTTAATGATGGATTTATTTATTTTAGCTTCTCAAGCTGATGGACTGGAGTGGTGTGGATTACTTGTGAATTATTGTGATGTTTTTATCAGCTGTTTGGATCCATTGCTGAGCAAGTGATGCAATTTCTCCAAATCTGAGGAAGAAACAATCTCATCTACAACTTGGATGGCCTGGGGTTGAGCACATTTTTAGCAAATGTTCATTTTTGGGTGAACTGTTGCTTTGAATAAAATGGTAGATTGAAAGTATATTTCCTTTTTCCTCAACAACATACAGTTTTTGAAAAGTATGGAATCACAAAATCAATTTTGGTTATATAATATACATATATTGACACTCCCAGTTAATAATATATTATAGTTAAAGGGGTCATATGATGCGATTTCAAGTTTTCCTTTCTCTTTGGGGTGCTACAAGCTGTTTGTGCATAGATAAGATCCCTGAAGTTGCAAAGACTAAAGTCTCAAAACCAAAGACATATGATTTATAAAAGTTAAGACTCGACCACAAAACGGCTCATTCAAACACGCCCCCACATGTGTGGGGAGATTTGCAAAACACCGTCCAAATGTATACACAAAGAAAGAAGATGGAACGCTGTAGTATTGTTGCTGCCACCGGCACCATGTGCTGGAGATGCTGTGTTTCGTTGTGAAAGTGAATCTACTTTGTTTGGGCATCCAAAAGTGGACACAACTAGAAATCAGTGGTTAAGTTGTATTTACAGCACTGTTCCAGAACAGTTCAACCCAAATATTAGAGTGTGTGCAGCGCATTTTACGGAGGACTATTTCCTGAACTTGAGTAGCTGCCAGCTAATGTTATGCACAAAGACTGTTTCTATAAAGTGGGGCAATTCCAACGTTGCAAGGACAGTCTGGCGCTTCATTCAGCTGGCCAATCAGAGCACACCTTGTTTCTCAGAACGATAATGTACAGTATGTGGAAAATGTGTTTTTTTTTACCTTAAACCACATAAACACATTGCATTACACCAAATATACAAAATAATGTTCTTTTAAGAAACGTCACATGACCCCTTTAATATATACATACAGCTGCATCTCAATAAATTAGAATGTCATGGAAAAGTTCATTTATTTCAGTAATTCAACTCAAATTGTGAAACTCGTGTATTAAATAAATTCAGTGCACACAGACTGAAGTAGTTTAAGTCTTTGGTTCTTTTAATTGTGATAATGTTGGTTCACATTTAACAAAAACCCACCAATTCACGATCTCAACAAATTAGAATACTTCATAAGACCAATAAAAAAAAAACATTTTTGGTGATTTGTCGGCCTTCTGGAAAGTATGTTCATTTACTGTATATGTACTCAATACTTGGTAGAGGCTCCTTTTGCTTTAATTACTGCCTCAGTTCGGCGTGGCATGGAGGTGGTCAGTTTGTGGCACTGCTGAGGTGGTCTGGAAGCCCAGGTTTCTTTGACAGTGGCCTTCAGCTCATCTGCATTTTTTGGTCTCTTGTTTCTCATTTTCCTCTTGACAATACCTCATAGATTCTCTCTGGGGTTCAGGTCCGGTGAGTTTGCTGGCCAGTCAAGCACAGTAACACCATGGTCATTTAACAAACTTTTGGTGCTTTTGGCAGTGTGGGCAGGTGCCAAATCCTGCTGGAAAATGAAAGGCTGGTCAGCAGAAGGAATCATGAAGTGCTCCAAAATTTCTCGGTAAACGGGTGCAGTGACTTTGGTTTTCAAAAAACACAATGGACCAACACCAGCAGATGACATTTAACCCCAAATCATCACAGACTGTGGAAACTTAACACTGGACTTCAAGCAACTTGGGCTATGAGCTTCTCCACCCTTCCTCCAGACTCTAGGACCTTGGTTTCTAAAGGAAATACAAACCTTGCTCTCATCTGAAAAGAGGACTTTGGACCACTGGGCAACAGTCCAGTTCTTCTTCTCCTTAGCCCAGATAAGACGCCTCTGACGTTGTCTGTGGTTCAGGAGTGGCTTAACAAGAGGAATACGACAGCTATAGCCAGATTCCTCGACACGTCTGTGTGAGGTGGCTCTGGATGCCTCGACCCCAGCCTCAGTCCATTCCTTGTGAAGTTCACCCAAATTCTTGAATGGATTTTGCTTGACAATCCTCAGAAGGCTGTGGTTCTCTCGGTTGGTTGTGCATCTTTTTCTTCCACACTTTTTCCTTCCACTCAACTTTCTGTTAACATGCTTGGATACAGCACTCTGTGAACAGCCAGCTTCTTTGGCAATGAATGTTTGTGGCTTACCCTCCTTGTGAAGGGTGTCAATGATTGTCTTCTGGACAGCTGTCAGATCAGCAGTCTTCCCCATGATTGTGTAGCCTAGTGAACCAAACTGAGAGACCAGTCTGAAGGCTCAGGAAACCTTTGCAGGTGTTTTGAGTTGATTAGCTGACTGGCATATCACCATATTCTAATTTGTTGAGGTTTTTGTTAAATGTGAGCCAAAATCATCACAATTAAAAGAACCAAAGACTTAAACTACTTCAGTCTGTGTGCACTGCATTTATTTAATACACGAGTTTCACAATTTGAGTTGAATTACTGAAATAAATTAACTTTGCCATGACATTCTAATTTATTGAGATGCACCTGTATATGTATTGGGGCCCTATGGAAATTGTGTTGGATGGTGAAGGGCTTTTGAGTCTTAAAAGTTGAGAACCACTATTTAAATGTAATTATCTATATAGAGCAGTAGAATTATGCATAAAATGTTTAAATTGGCCAAAAATGTGAAGTCATACTCATCTGAAGACACTGAGAATCTCTTGGTTTGTGTCGTCACTGTCACTCTCAGCACCTGCCGTTTCCGCTGAGTAATGAAGCTCGTCTGACAGTCATGAATTTTTCCTCCTTCAGCACTAATTAAGATCAAGAGTGAACGAGATGCATTTGTGCTCATACAGATTCATTCATTCAGTTCCATCCTCAGTGAAGCAGGTGGAGCAGGAACATCTCAGCACTGCTAATTACATCCTTCCTTCAGGTTTTTAAGGTTCCTCTTAGTTCACTGTATCCAGACTAATGGAGTTAGAAGTGCTCTAGCCATGCTGTATTGCTGGGTCAATTTGATCCACATTAATTGCTTCAAAATTGTTTCCGCTATTTCTTCTCTTTTAGGGTCTTGAATGTGCATGCAAGTTTATAGATGTGTTTCAGAAAGACAGTACACATTTTGAGCTTTTGACCCCCATTGTTTTCAATGTTATTTGCCAAAAATCAACACTACAAAGTAGAAAACTTTTATTGTAACTTGTCAAAGACTAATATATGAAATACATGACAACTTACAAAATGTAAAAAATTGATCTTCTGAATCCAATATTGCATTATTATAGTAGTTTTTTAGTGTTCAATTCTCATCTGAAGACTCTTAAAAATGTGAAATAGATATTATTTTATATTAATACTTCCGATTTTCGAGACTGTGTTTTTGTTACGTCAGTGTTGTCATGACTTCGTTTCTATAATAATTATTAACATAATAATAATAATTAAAAAAAAAAAACAGTTATGAGATTTTGTTTAAAATATACCAGGTCAAAAAAATAATAAAATAAAAATAAATAATAATAATAATAATAATAGAAAACTTTTTTTTTTAAAATAAAATGTGCATTATTCACAATACATGCATTAGAAAATCAAATAAGGCAGATTTTTATGTCATGCAAACTTTAAACAAATTAAGAACCAAATGTTTCTTCTGTGATTTATTTCTGAGGGAAACTTGATATTCTCCTGGTGAAATGAGTTGTAAATAAAACAAAGTTTTACAAGAAAATACTGTCTCAGTCTTTCTACTTTAATGTTATTTGCCATTTCTTTGTAATTATGTGTGATTTACTACCAATTTCTGAGTGAAAATTGTTTCAAAGTAAATGTTCTTCAGTTTTTCTCATTGTATCCTGATGGCAAGTCGATTCTGATGTCATTTTGACTCTCTTGCCCTTGCGTTGACATTAATAGACAGTCATTGACACAAGGCGGACTATATTTAAACATGCGGTTTCTGGATCATAATTAGTCTTGTCATGGAAAATTACATGATGGTCTTGTAAAAAAATAAAAGGCTTTTTGTGTTGTTTGTGACTGAAATAGATGCTGAGCTTTCGGCCTGTATTGTTTTTTTGATATAAAACCTTAAAGCAGAGCCTCTGTTAGAGTCCAGACTGAGGTGACTGTGTGTTATCTGTCTGTGTTTGAACAGCCGCTCAGTGATCCTCCTCCTGCGCTCTGAGCTTCACAGGCTGAATCACAGCGTTATTCTGATGGATGTGGGTGCAGCAGACGGGCTTCATCACCGTCTGTGGGATGGTGGGTGTCTGCTGGCCGCTCGATGACGTGCCGTCCTCAAGAGTTTGGAGCTGGATGGAGTAAGTGAAGGAGGTGTTTTCTCATGTTCCTGTAGTTCAGACAAGAGGTCATGGGTTCGATGCAAGTCACTTTGGATAGAAGCATGTGCAAAATGCACCAGTGCATATGTAATGTGTCACATGCACAGAAAAACAAAACAAAAAATGGTCACACTTTATACCATGTACTTACATCAAAAAATAAGTACGGTGTACTTATTGTGGTCATATTGTATTGCAAAACACTTTGAGGTGGGATACGGGTAAGGTTAGGGACAGGTTTGGTGGTACGAGTTAATTTAAGGGTGGGTTAAGGTGTATATATAGGTATTTTTAAAAATATAAGTACAATGTAAAACATGTATGTACGCAATAAGTGCATTGTATCAAATTATTAATTTAAATGTATGTACATAGTAGTTAAGGCCACCTAATATAAAGTGGGACCCAACAAACAAACAAAAACTGGTCCGGAAATCATTTTCAATAAGAAATTGTTGGTAAATTTAACAAATAATTACAAAGAAATGGTGAAAAACACATTGAATTAAACCTGACATCTTGAAGTCGAAAAACTGAAATAGTATTTCTTGTCAAATGTAATGTAAAATATTTTTTTACAGTGTATATATGTCAGCAACTTTAGCGTAGCTTTACAGCACAGATTTAAATTAAAAACCAAAAATGTTGGTGTGCATGAATGCTAAAAAAATATAGCATAATGATTAGTTTATAATGTTAACAACACAACAATTTTGAACTTTATTTTACAGTTTTATTAGCTAAATAGAAGCATTTAACTGTGTGTGTGTACATTTTTAAATGTATTTTATACATCTGATAAATAAAACACAAAGAAAGTATTTCCCATAAAGAAAGTTGTTTTTATATAATTTTAATAAGTTTTTTTGACATTTTATAAATATAATAATGCTAGGTCTCAAATATGACCTGAATATGTTCTGAACAAGTTTTCAGAGATTTACCCTTTTAAATAGTTTTATATCATCATATATTAAATAGTTAAAAATAATCTTGTAATTTTTATACACTTTTCTGCTTTTTAAAAACAATTATCAAATTATTTAAAAAATATATATATAAAAAATTCTTACTTTTAAAGGTTATTTTTTTTACCAGCATTTCAATAACTAGTTAATATTGCATGTTTTCAGCTCTTTTTCTTTTTAGTTTGTTCAAAGGTTTATGTATAATGTAATCTTGTTTATAAAATAACATATGAAAAATTGCGCTGGCAAAGAGCACATTTCCTTCTATATATGAAGAGTTCAGATGCAAAAGCCTCTGAGTATTTTTCTCAGGCTCCTATATTCATGTTCAGTTATTGCACTTTATTGAAATAGCGAAATTACTAAACCTACACATAGGAGCCTGAGAAAAATGCTCATTTTAAAAGAAAATTTCAGGTGGCATTTAAAGGCTTTTGCATCTGAACTCGTTATATGTAGTATAATTGTATAATGTATTGTTCTTTACTTTCCTAAAAGCCGTTCTAAAAATAAAAAAGGGCATCAAATACACATATTTCTATCATAAACAGGCTTCTAAATGCTTCCAAAATAATCTTGATTAAGTACAGCGATAAAACAAATGCAAAATTGTTTCTTTTTCCACAGAATTCACAAAACGAACATTTCGTTTCCGCGCGCGTGACGTCACCGAGGCCCGAGTGTGCGCGTGACGTGATGCGGCGCGGTCTCAGTCGGTCTTTACCAGGCAGATGTTGTTTAAATATGTTTTATTGACCTCTATTAGAGCGGCATCATTTCTGATCTGGACTTTAGGCTACGGTCGGTTTGAGATCTCCGAGAGTGAGAATCGGCAACACAGACATTTATGAGCGCCTTTATTCCTGTTCTGATGCACGTTTCTCCATATTTCTGCAGTGATTCCCTCGGTGTTTTGTCTGCGCGCTCTCCATGTTTTATTCATACGCACCCACGCGAACCATATGAGTCTCCAAAGCGGCTCGAGTCATCTTAGCAACACACCCACTAAACGACACTAACCTTCATCATCACCATCATCATCAGCATCATCGGCGTCTTCCCTCCTCTTCACAAACAAATACAATAACAACCAAATGCATGTTAAACATTCAAGTGTTTTCAATCATCCAGCAAATTAGTCTAATGTTTGAAAACAATATGCTTTCAGGGGGGAAAATGCAATTAGTTTAATCAAACAAGTATAGTTATAAAAACATCTCAGTACAGCCTAATATTAAGTAATGCATTTCAAAAACTACACATAAACACATTTATAGTAACGGAAATAGATAACAGGCAATGTTTAATTTCCAGGAAAATACTCGGAGTCCAAGAAACACACTCTCTCTCTCTCTCTCTCTCTCTCTCTCTCACACACACACACACACACACACACACACACACACACACACACTCACACTAGTGTACTAGATGAAAGTGCAGACTGTAGTAAATACTTCGGTCTCCGTGCACCAACAGCTTGTAATAAACGCATAAATGAGAGACATTTCTGTACACGCCATTATGTTTTTGGACTTAAGGCTTCATTGTCACATTCTTGCAGTAATAAAGGGGTCATAAACTGAGAAACCAAAAGTCCCTTGATCTTTTGACATAAGAGGTCATTATACTATTAAAAACATCCTGTAATTTTCAGAACTTAAAACTTTGTCGTTAGTCTAAAAACAGCTTATATTGAAGGCCGTCTGTGGAATGTTCTACTCTATGATGTAATAGTGTGTATAAGCACCGCCTCCACAGAAGAAGATCGACATCACTGGCTGTTTAGCCCCGCCCACAGATTCAATAGCATTGCCTGTTTAACCCCGCCCATCGATTCTACATCACTGCCTGTTTTAGCCCCGCCCACATATTCAATAGCACTGCCTGTTTAACCCCGCCCATCGATTCTACATCACTGCCTGTTTAGCCCCGCTCACAGATTCAATAGCACTGCCTGTTTAACTCCGCCCATCGATTCTACATCACTGCCTGTTTATTCCCGCCCACAGATTCATAGCACTGCCTGTTTAACCCCGCCCATCGATTCTACATCACTGCCTGTTTAACCCCGCCCACAGATTCAATAGCACTGCCTGTTTAAGCCCGCCCATCGATTCTACATCACTGCCTGTTTTAGCCCCGCCCACAGATTCAATAGCACTGCCTGTTTAACCCCGCCCATCGATTCTACATCACTGCCTGTTTAGCCCCGCTCACAGATTCAATAGCACTGCCTGTTTAACTCCGCCCATCGATTCTACATCACTACCTGTTTATTCCCGCCCACAGATTCATAGCACTGCCTGTTTAACCCCGCCCATCGATTCTACATCACTGCCTGTTTAACCCCGCCCACAGATTCAATAGCACTGCCTGTTTAACCCCGCCCATCGATTCTACATCACTGCCTGTTTAACCCCGCCCACAGATTCAATAGCACTGCCTGTTTAAGCCCGCCCATCGATTCTACATCACTGCCTGTTTTAGCCCCGCCCACAGATTCAATAGCACTGCCTGTTTAACCCCGCCCATCGATTCTACATCACTGCCTGTTTAGCCCCGCTCACAGATTCAATAGCACTGCCTGTTTAACTCCGCCCATCGATTCTACATCACTACCTGTTTATTCCCGCCCACAGATTCATAGCACTGCCTGTTTAACCCCGCCCATCGATTCTACGTCACTGCCTGTTTATCCCCGCACACAGATTCAATAGCACTGCCTGTTTAACCCCGCCTATTGATTCTACATCACTGCCTGTTTAACCCCGCCCATCGATTCTACATCACTGCCTGTTTAGCCCCGCCCACCGATTCGAGCATGCAGTGTTTACAAACGCGCAGGTCTACAAAGAAACCAAACTATAAATATGCTCTGAAGACAACAAGACTCTGTGCAGTGCCAAGCTGTTAAAAACAGTATTTATGTTGCCTTCCTTCTGATCCCAACATTAGGAAAGAGTGAATGCACTTTTTTAAATGAAGATCCAGACCGCAGGATTTTCAGAAAGATTGAAACTAAAAGATGATGCTATGGCAATTATATCAGATCCGACAGTAATGTCGCAACACAAGTGAGTAACTGTTTTTATTACATGATCACTATTGCTTTGTCTCTTCTTGCAGATAGTTTGACATTTTCTGAGTGTTTATGCGTTTTTAACCCAAAACACAGCAGCGTCCATCTATGAGGAATGAATGTAGGCTGTCAAACATACACATCTATTAGCCAATCACAGCAGTGGGCGTTTACTTCAGCGTCTACAATCCGTCACGCCCATTCAAACAGAGCCTTCTGATGAGGGGGGTTAAAAACAGGACGGAAAATAGCCTATTACTTATAAATTATGAGGTTTTTGATGTAAAAATCTTGATAACATTATAAGTGGACCTCAGAGAACAGTACAAAATAAAAAACAAAAGCAGTTCATGACCCCTTTAAAGTCTTCGGAGTGATCATGCGTCCTCTTTTTTTTCCTGGCCGGATTTTCTGAAATTGCCTAAAGTGTCTATGATTTGTTTTTGTTTACCTACTGTTTTCATACTTGCTGAAGGTAATGACTGAAAAGTAGTTTGACCAATAGTGTGCAGGGACTGTACATAATTGACCAATCGTGGCATGCGAGAAGGCGGGATCTACAGAGAACGGTTGAAAACACACCTACATACAGTATTATTATTGTTATTATTTTAATTTGAATTAATTTTCATTAATTAGTCTGGTAAATAGAGGACGTATGGTCAACATTAAAGTAATTGAAAATGGTGTTTAGTTAAATAAGACCTTTGCAGTAAGTGTGTGTCGGTCTGTGACAGCAGCTGCTTTCCTCTTGTTTGGTTCTTCTTTTGTGATTTTTACTTCAGATGTCTTTCTACTTTCATGCATTTTTCTCAGGGATTGATTATTGATGCTGTAGCGCCATCTAAAGGTCACAGCAGCTCATTACAGGTCGGATTTGGTCTGATGCGCTTCTCTGATTGACAGACAGGCGGCGCTGTGAGTGACATTCAAACCTCACGTTTAGATTGAATGTGAAATACTGTTGTACTGACATCTAAAATATTTAGGATTTGTTTTGATATATGTAAAAGTAACAGTTTTTAAATAGTGTGTTAAATGTTTTGAAAAAGAACAAAAAGCAACAAATCTATTAAAAATGTGACAATTGTATGAAAACGGCCAAATCATCTATAATTATTTTGTTAGAATGGTAGTTCAGACTAAACTAATATAAGATGACTGATTACTATTTAAAAGGGTAAATCTTGGAAAACTGGTTGAAAACATGTGCAGGTCATATTTCACCCCAAGATTAAAATAAATAAATAATTCAAGATGATTATATAAACTGATCAATTATGTATCAGTACTTTTATAACATTGTGTTTTTATCGCTTTTTTAGTTTTTAGTATGTTCCAAAATGTTTATGCATGTTTAATATCATTCATGCAATGTTTTTAAAATTCTCTGAATATCTCAGAAAACTTTGTCCAGGTCATATTTCTCAAAAAAAAAAAAAAAAAAAAAAAAAAAAAATTGATAATAAAAATGTCAAAAAATCTTCTTAATCTTCTTTATGAAAAATAATTTCTAAAATAACTTTTATTTTCCATTGAATTTATGAGCTGTGGATATATTAGCTCTTTTGAGAGTCACTAAATCAATATGATTGAGTTTTGGCATCTAGTTTCAATCTTTTTCTGTCAGCATTGCAGGAAAATCAACAACTTCGAGCTTGTGATGCATTATTTCCTGCGATTATGACCCTTGTGTATATTTATGCTTTTATTTTACATTTAAAAGTTTGTGTAAATGCACATAAATGTATAAATATTTCTGTTTCCTTCACCAAAGTCCTCTTATAAACGGATGGCCCCATAATTCAGCATCCTGTCAGAACCTTGAACATTAGTTTTTATTAATTCAAGCAAACTGTTACAGTAAACAGTTACATACGTTACACAGTATACAGTATTTTAAATCATGTTTAATCTTTGTTTCTGAATCTCTTTTTTTCCGTTTGGAACATAGAAACAGCGAATGCTGGAGAAATGCAGGCAAAAGTAGTAACAGCACAATACATTCAACTCATCAACATTTATGCAAACCATAAGGCCTAAGAAAGAGAAACCAGCGTTCAGTCCCAACAGCGACAGACACACAGACGACGAGCGTTTACTTTCATCTCTTGTTCACTCACAAAGTCTGGCTTGAAATATGACTAGGTCTGTTCTCACGTTTTGGCAAACAATTATTACAGTTTTATTTTATTCATAAACTGAGAAATGCAGTAAATTACAATTTATAGACCTCAGAAAGAAAAAGGCCACAATGTTTTACATGACCTTTATGGGAAGATGTCAACATTTCAATGTATGAATCTCATGAAAACATCACATTTCACCCCAAAATCAAAGAAATAATTAATAAGAATAAAAGAAAGAAAGAAAAAGAAAATTAAGCCCATTTTAGGGATAAATGACCATTTTAGAATTAATGTTTTTATCTAAAAATGTATTTATTAATCTGGAGGAAAAATTATTTTAAATATTTTTATTCATACAATTTTACCTTTAATATATACCTATATATTTGTGTGTGTGTTTATATATTATATAATATTTTTTTATATATTTTAATATATTTTAATTAAATATATTTTAACACATTTTTTCCTCCATATTAATAAATAAATTATATATATATATATATATATATATATATATATATATATATATATATATATATATATATGCACAAGAAAATGCATGATCACAATGCAAAAAATACAAAAATAAATTAAATTAAATTAAAAAGAGAAATAAAAATAAAATACATTTTCTTAATGGGAAATTAAAAAAAAATTCATGAAATTTTTTTTAATTCAACATTTTTTTTTTTTTTTTTTTACATTTTTCATTGTGAGGTGAAATATAACCTGGACAAGAGATTCACTCATGTATTTTAAGTCGTCTTGACAAGTTAATAAAAATGATCCTTCATTTTTTTTCCTTCGACTTTGTCCATCACAAGCACAAAATGACATCAAACATCACATCTCTGAAATGGAAGAACGGTTTAGATGATATAGAAAGTTTAATAGTCATCCGTCACATTCTGATATGACACTTTTGATCTGCCGCATTGAGACGTTCCTGACGTGACCAGAAGAGGCCGCTGTCGTCTCTCGCGCCGAACTATAACAACAAACAACCGCTTTTGTTGTTCCTAATGAGAATAAAAGACGGACGAATTCAAATGAAAGAAATATGACAGATAAAAAAACCCAACATGGTTATTTTCATTCATCAATTGCACAACAAGTGGTTAAAAAACATTAAAGCAAAGCATTCTGGGAACATGAAATACAGTCGTCTGCAGTCCTGATGTTTCCTGAATTAGACTGCGACTGATCGGAGAGTGTTTGTGGGAAAACTCTTATTGGGAAGAAGGTTAGCTGAGATTTCACGAGGCCTCCTTCTAGAAACTCTTGATCCCGTGACGTTCGTCTTTCTCTCATTCCATCCAGTCGACCTCGTCGAACTCGGAGTCGTCTTCGGAGTCGCTGTACTCCACGGCGATTCGGCGCGACAGGATGGTGGCCACGTCGTTCCCCACGCGCTCGTGTTTGGCCTCTTGTTCCCGCTGCTCCTCCACCTTCCTCAGCTGGATCCCTGAGACGCAGAGGTAAAGCTCGTTATGCTCACGTTTACATTTATGCATTTTATGGACATTGCATTCGAGGTGCACATTTGCATTTTATCACTTCTTGCTTTCCCTGGGAATCGAACTCATGACCTTGGCGTTGCAAGCGCCGTGATTTACCGTTTATCTAAGATAAAGCAAATATTTAATTTGCTGCCTGTTCTAGAACTCTCAATCCAGAGTTATTTCTTTGAATGATGCATCTACATTTTTAATTATATATTTTAAATTATATTAATTTAATATTTTTATTTACTTAAGGTATTTATAATATTTTATTAATGCTATTTCAATTATATTAATTTGTTACTTCAATTTATTTATTGAATTTATAATTTAATTAATTATTTATTCTAATTGTATTAATTTATTACTTCTGTTTATTTATTGCATTAGTCATTTTTTATTATTACTTTATTAATTACATTTTATTTTATTCACATTTTTTATTAATTGTTTTTCATTGTATTAATTTATAAGTTACATTTTTATTGCATTGATCATTTTTATGAATTATATTTTTTATTACACAAATTTATAAATTACATATACTCACAATATATTTACAATATTTTATTAATTTTAATTGCAATTTTTAATTATATTAATTTATTAGTTCCATTTATTTATTGCATTAATTATTAATGCATACATTTTATTATGCATTTAAAACAATTTTATTACTTATATATACATTTTAATGTATTTAATAATTTGGAAGAAAAAATGTGTTGAAATATATTTAATAAAATTCTATACATTTTAAATATAAAATATGTTTAATACAAAATTTATATATAAAAAATTAATAAAAAATTATATATATATTGATTCTGATTGCCACAGAAATGAATAAAGTTGTAAACTACACTACATTAAAACTTTAATTTGGGGCCAAAAGGTTTGGAGCTTTAAATAAATATTCTAATAAATATCTGAATATGTAATTTAGACATAAAATGAATCGCAACATCACAAAAATGGTAAAAAAGACAAATACGGGCTGAATTTAGTATAGCATACTAGCATATTAAAATATATAAAGATATGGCAGAAATAGAGCAGTATGCTAGCTAACCTAAATTTAGCTTTCCGTGTATTAAAAGTTTAGACGGGAATGAACTTCTCATCCCTTGATGCATTGCAAATGACATCATCAAATCAGCCATGACAATAAAAACTTACTGATTGTAGGTATAGAATAATTATTACAAAATTATATATATATATATATATATATATATATATATATATATATATATATATATATATATATATATTTATATTGTACTGTGCAAATATTTTTAGTATAGATTATGGACAGATACCTGATTTGCATATACTAAGTGAACTTGTGCGAAACTCCGCCTACCTTTACGGATGGCCTCCAATAGAACGCTGCGGGCGTCGCTGATTGGCGGCAGGTTGGATGGATACCTCTTGACCTCGTGACCCGAGTGAGTGGGTGGCGACGAAACCGCTCCTGATGGGAAGGAAGGCATGGTGGGTGGGCCTGAAGATGAGCAGGGGGAGGAGCTTCTGTTTCCTGGGAGGGGCAGAGGGGGAGGAGGGGGAGGCGGCGGCAAAGCCATTCCGTCTCCAGCAGTGGGCGCAGTCTTGTCCAACTGTCCACGGGCGGGGGAGGAGTGAAGGGGCGGAGCCACCGGAGGGGGGGCGGGGTGCAGGACGCCCGGGGCGATCTGGAGGGGGGCGGGGGGAGGGGGGATGGCCGGGGGCTGCTGGGAAGGTAAGGGAGGGATCGGAGGCGGGGCTGAACCACGCATTCTTGAACCTGATTGGCTGGCTGGCAGGGGAGGAGGGGGCGGGGGTAAAGGGGGAGGGGCCGGGGGTGGGGCATTGGAGTTGAGGAAGACAGGCGTGCGAGCCGGAGACTGCGTGACGCTGTCTGAGAAACCTGAGCTGGAGCTGCGAGACAGAAATACGGATAAAAATGTCACAATGCAAATATTACTTAAATTATAATTTCTTTTGATTTTGGTGTGAAATGTGACCTGGACCGGTTTTCACAGGATTCACCCTTAAACTCAGTACTAAGTAGTGATGAAATAATTCAGTCCAATTAAAAATTGAATAATGTAATCTAATTAAAACTAGGCATTTTATTAAATATTTGTGTTTGCTATACATTTTTATGCTTGTTTTGTTATTTGATTAGCATGTTGCTAGCTTGCAAACATGCTAATGGCAATCTTTATTAGTGGCTTTTGTTCCCAAAGTATTTTTTCCATTCATTTTTAAATATATTGATTTGTTAATTGCATTTATTACGTAAATATTGTTGCATTAATTATATATTTTTAATCATGTCCATTTGTTCATTTTATATATTTTTTTACATTTTTTTTACATAAAATATTAATTATATATTTTAATTATATTTATTTATTAGTTGCATTTTTTTACATACATATTTTGTTTTAATTATAAAATTTGTAATCATACTATCTTATTAATTTAATATATTTATTATGTATTTTTTAAAAGTACTATATTAATTTATTAATTGCATTTGTTTACTAACAAATGTAAATTTACGAATTACTTTTATTAATGATATATTTTAATTATATTGATTTATGCACTTATTTATTGCATTAATCATTTTTTATTAATGGTATATTTTTATTATAATTAACGTATTAATGAAAGTTGAGTATGATTTCAGATGCTCATACAGAATGTTACATTCATTAAAATAATTAATATATTTTTTTTATTATATTAATTTATTATTATTTAAAATATAAAATATCATCATTTACAAACTAAGTTGAAATAAGCTGGTCTCAACAAAAGCATTTACTAACATTGATTAGCAACCTCATAGCTCAAAGTAGGTCTTTATTTAAAAGTTTATGAGTTATCATTAAAAATAATTTCCATTATGAAGAAAACAAACAGGATTTTTACTTGTAGAAGCAACTGTTCGATCAGCGTTTCTGTCTTAGTATGCAGATGCCTATATAGGGAGCTCTGTGCTGGAACGCAGCGATAGTGTTTCGTTGTGCGGCTGTGTAAATGTTTCTGCTTGATTACTTTATTGATTTGTGTGTATCTCACTGACACCGACTCCGTGTTTGTTTATGAGTTTTTACAAAACAGCCTCAGTAAGATTATTGAGTGAATCTGAAGCTTCAGCAGATCCGTCCTGTAGTACAGACTGTAAACACACTAACTCACTCTCACAGTAAACAGAACAAATGATGAGCTGAGCTATAAACACACATTCACCTCAAAACTAACTCACAGGATAGGAACCTCCGACTTTATTTCATATTTGTCTGCATTAATGTGCAAAACTCACAATTTCTAAAATCAGCTAGTTATACAATGATAATTCTAATTAAATATGATACAATTTTTAGTTGCATTAATAAAATACTATCTTAATGTATTTTCACAAATATTAAAGCTACAGTAAACACTGTATTAAACACTTTTTATTATAGATAATTATTCTAATAATAATAATAATAATTTAATACATTTGTATATGAGTGTGTACCTGTTTTTTTATATCCCGGTGGGGTCATGACATGAGAAATCAAATTTGCCTCGATTTTTTGGCATATAAGAGGTCTTTGTACCATTAAAACATCCTGCAAGTTTCAGCTCGTTCGTGTCTTTGTACAGATATCAGAAGGATCCCAGCGTAAGGAACAAGTGGGTCGTTTATTTTTAATGGCATCCCGGATCTTGTCTGAGGACTGATCAGAGGATTTTGTTTTGTAACGAGGCACAGTGTCATGGAGAGTCACAAAGAAACATTTGTTGAAAGATGAAGCGGTACTAGATCTGACTGCAGCTGCATCACAAACTGTAAATAAAATATTTCATAATACTTTGTCTGTAAATGACTGTTTTATTTTGATCATGTTTTCAAAACACACACATGCAATAGTGAGGGAGCGTTGATACTGTTTCCTATGCAATGACGTAGCCAATCATAACAGTGGCTGATTAATGAGAAGCCTTAAAGGACACACCCCTTAAAAAAAGGCTGTTTCAGAGAATAAGGGTTGAAAATAATAATTTTTCCACATTTATTTTTATTTTGCGCAAAAAACTTTGAGTAAACCTCAAAGAACATATTAAAGGGGTCATGTGACGTTGCTAAAAAGAACATTATTTTGTGTATTTGGTGTAATGCAATGTGTTTATGCAGTTTAAGATTAAAAAAAACACATTATTTTCCACATAATGTACATTATTGTTGCTCCTCTATGCTCTGCCTTTTTACAAAGCTTTGCGTTCTGAGAAGCGAGGTGTGCTCTGATTGGCCAGCTGTCTGGTGCGTTGTGATTGGTCTCAAGTGTGAGACGGAAATGTTACGCCCCTTACCGTATTGTGACGCCGTGTCCCGGCGTGACGACACAAAAACAATAAAACCCATTATAAACGAGGCATTTGTTGCATCCAGCGGGGACATAATTACTGATTATAATGACTTATGCTGTCTTTTTACACGTCGTGTTGCATCGTGGGGCGTGTTTGAATGAGCCGTTTAAGGGGGTGTGGTAGAGTCTTAACTTTTATAAAGAATATCTCTTTGGTTTTGAGACTTTAGTCTTTGCAACTTCAGGGATCTAATCTACACACAAACAGCCTGTAACACTCCAAAGAGAAAGGAAAAGGCATCATATGACCCCTTTTAAATAAAAAAAATAGATAATTATGGTTTGCTCATTGGTAAGCACCCTATTAAGTTTGGCCGGTGTCGACAGTGGTACGACAAAGGGATTCACTCACTGGGTGATATAATGGGTGACAAGGGCCTTTACACCTTTGAAGAACTTTCTATTCAATGTAACCTGCAGAGCTCCACCTTTTTTTTTACTTGCAGTTGAGGGCAGCCATGAAGACCTATGAGGTCCCTTGGATGGCTCCTCTTAAAGACCACCATTTACTGGGGTTGCTAACTTTTGGAATATAGTTCAAGAAAATTTGTCCACTATATTAAATGCTTCGGTCCCTTTGTCCCCATCTGTTTTTATTTTAAACGATCTCTCTGGTATCCAACTTAACAAAACTCAGAAATGAGTGTTTCTAGCTGGCTTGACAGCTGCCGAGAAATTAGTAGCAACAAGATGGAAACCGCCACATTCTCTTAATATAAGCAATATTGGGTTCTCACATTTATAGATGTGGTATATCTCGAGTTGTCCACTGCACGCATTCACGGTGCAAGAGAGGATACCTTTAGACTCAGACTTTGGAGAAGCTTAAAGGTCTACTGATTTGAATTAAGGAGATTCACACTCACACACATTTATTTATTCATATATATATTTATTTATTTGGTTCTTTTCTTTATATTTCATTATTATTTTTTATACATTTACAGTTGTATTTACAGTTCCTCGTTTTGGTTATAACTGCTATTGACTTCTTTCAGCACTGTTGTACTGGTTTGAATGTTAAGGTTTTTGTTTGGATATCTTTCTTGGACATAATCTATAGTACGTGTATACTCTGGTGTAAAATTCTGAAGCATACTATGTCTCAAATATTTGTTTTTCTGTATGGCCCCTGATCCAGCCGAGTGTAGTTTGCGTATCATATGCACATACAGCGGTTTTGAGCCAGCGTTCAGTCTGATTTTCACACAGCGCGATGTGAAACGGCTTGAGCTGCTTTGAAACACAGTATATCACAGAATACGTAGAGAGCTATTGCTGTTATTTATTTATATATAAAATTTTAAATTATTTAACATATTAGTAATAAATAGTGTGTGTGTGTGAGCGTGTGTGAATGTATGTGTGTGTGTGTGTGTGTGTGTGTGTGTGTGTGTGTGTGTGTTCGTGTGTGAGCGTGTGTGAATGTGTGTGTGTGTGTGTGTGTGTGTGTGTGTGTGTGTGTTCGTGTGTGTACGTGTGTGTGTGTGTGTGTGTGTGTGTGTGTGTGTGTGAGCGTGTGTGAGCGCGTGTGTGTGTGTGTGTGTGTGTGTACCTGATAACGGAGGCTGGTTTGGTGTCGGGGGGGTAGGTTGGTGGTGGTGGTGGAGGCTCATGCGGACGGCCGTAGTTTCTCTCTCCCGTACGGTTCAGGAGTTCGTTCATCTGAGAGTACGGCAGCGCGGCCAGAGAGAACGGCCCGTCCAGATTATCAATGTACCTGCAGAGAGAGAGAGAGTTTGATTTTTACAATCACTTTATTAAAAAACAGTTATTTTAACATTAAACACAAACCATTATATTCTCTATCTTAGCTCGAAAAATACCGCAAGTGGCGCATTCCACGTATTAAACCCATTTAAAAATCATAATAAAACATAATGCTATTAAGAATTCACAAACACTACGATTCAATTAAATAAATCTATGCGATGCAGGTGTAATATGCGTGCTTTAATTATTTACATGCGTGTAGGTTATGTGCGTGCGTGTCAGAGCGGCTCCGTTCACAGTAAACGCTGCTCCGCACAAACTGTCATCATTTACATGTGTGGAGCGTCTCAAACTCCATCTCTGCATGTTGTTGTGTGTTTGGGTTTATTATAACGCTCCGTCTGTCTGTGTGTGTGTGTGTGTGTGTGTGTGTGTGTGTGTGTGTGTTCACTCAAAAACTGATATAAATGAGACCCATGATAAACCAGTTCCAAAACAAACAAACAAAAAAGACCAGTCTTTTAAAAATTACTTGTAAATCTCTCATTATGCGACATTCAGTCTTTTGACAGTCTATGACATTTCATAGCCTCAAGGACTTTTGCAAAAATTTAAAATATACAGACTTTTATGTGTGCATGAGAAACCATTAAACTTTGTATAAAGGACGATGCACACTGAGCCACATATTGCACCATCAGCTCGTTTCTTGGCCGCCACAGAATATGCATTAAAGAGATCTAAGGCCTTGAAATATGACATAGTGCCCTAATGAAAACCAATTTTTTACAGCAACAGTCTTTTTTTTATAGACCCTTGAACTTGGCAAATAGGATAATGCACACAGCCGTATTATATCATCAGCCCATTTCATGTCATGGTTTCTCCGCCGCTGTGCTAAACTGGACATTAGGCCTTGATATTAGAGGGACTACCATAGGAAAGCCCAATTTTGAGCAAGTAGATTTCTATTAATTCATGTGCATCCATGCTCTCGCTTTTTTCATAGCAAGATGGCAGTGATGCACAAAGGAAGTGGCTTAAATAAAACTAGAAATTATAATGCGTAAGCCTGCAAAAAATTCCCATGTGAATAGTTTCTCATTTTCTGTGTGCATGCAAAAGTCTGTTTATTAGTATTATTATTTAATTTAGAGGTTCTGTATTTTGTCAGTTCGAGAAAATCAATGAAGCTGTATGCACCTTTTATGTTAAATATAGTCTGAAAATCTACTAGAGGTTTGGAAATTTGAGTCTGGAATTTTGAAATGGAGAATGTGTGGGAACCCAGGATTTGAGCCCAAAGCATTATTTGAGGATTGGTCTCGGGAACTGGCCTGTGCTCGTGGTAGGCTGCCGATCCGTTGGCGTCTCTGTGTTTGTCCTCGGCGTCGGCGAGCTCCGCTCCCAGAGCCATCTTCTGCCACTCCTTCCTTCGGTCGTGAGGCGCTCGCGGGATCTTCTCCGGATCTTGAGGACGGTCGATGTTCTTCTGCTGGAGGAACACACACACACACACACACACACACACACACACAGACGGAGTTAGTCTGGTCTCCAGCAGCTGAATCGCTCAGTTTGTCTGTACTGTGAAGCAGAAGCAGGTTTAGCAGCACGAGGAGAAACACAGCCAGAGAAGAAACCAGGTCTGTTCATATTTCACTCATGAGATCTGACATATCAGGAGATATATGAACATAATCACACAAACACACACTCAAGACTGTCATAAAATCAGTCAGATCTGTTGCTTGATTTTGTATATATGTGAGTGTGTGTATGTGCACATTTTTTTTAATTATTTTTTCTATTTAGTTATATAGTTGTTTTTACCATTAATTTTTATTTTTAGATCTTCCATTTTAATTTTATTTTTCATTATATTTTTTCATTGATGCATTTTACCTCCAAATTTAATTAAATATTATAATTTGTGCATTTTACAGCATCCACAGCACTTAGAAAACTGAAAATTGAAACTAATGATCTGATGAAAAATGCCAGTTATAATTTACACCATGATATTTTCATTGCATATAGGTTTATTTTTGTAATTTTTTCTCATCCCCCCCCCCCCCCCCTATCATTCAATTAAGAAATTATTCATATACCGTATATGCAATACATATATAAATAAATTTGGGAATAAAATAAATGTATAAATGTATAAAATCAACTGAAAAAATATTATTATTCATTGCATTATTATTGCAATATATTCATATATAATATATAATTATTGTATGTATGAATTATTATATATATAATTTTGTTGTGTTGATTTTAGGGGTGAAATGTGAGCGGATTCAGTGGGTTCTGTCTTATGAAAGCGAATCATTTATACACTCAAACCTGATTCACACTGAACATCTGATTCAGAGCGAAGTGAAGTCAATCAAAGCAGTGCAACACACACACACACACACACACACACACACACACACACACACACACACACACACACACACACACACACACACACACACACACACACATACGAGTGGAAAAGCTGGACAGGTCAGACAGACAGGAAACAAACAAATCTGGATGGCTTGTGTTTCTGTGTTTGACTTAAACCAAATCAAGACTGTTGAAGAGAATTTGTGAAAGAAAACAGCCAAACCAAATGCACACGTATGTTGCGGAGATCTCTGATGCATCATCTGGAAAACACTGAGTTTTATTTTAACCTTCACATATGTGTGAATAAATATCTGATAAGGAATAATTTATTACAGACACTGAATTATTGTGCATTAAATTAATATATATTCAATTCAGTAATTCAAAGATCGCTGACTGCATATACACATCTATATATTGTTTTTATCAATGCATTTTTGTGTAATTTACAGGGTCTTTATAGTTAATTTAAAACTAAAACCATAAAAAAATTGTGTTACTTGAAATAAAATAAATTGTAAAATAACTGCATTAAAATAACTACAACTGAAATAAAAATGATATACGAAGTAAAAGTAAAATATAAAAATTATAATTAAAATTGCAAATATATAACATTAAATCATATCTTTAATCATCTCAAATAAATTACTAAAACTTGAAAATGAAAAATATATCAAATTTATATATTAAAATAGCAAAAACAATTAAATTACTAAAATTTCAACTAAAATGAAAATAGAATTTTTTTTTATGAATTGTAAAAACAACTAAATTGCTAAAACTTTAAAATGAAAATAAAAAAAATACACAACTACATTATTAAAAATATAACTAAAATTTAAATGGATATGGAAAATATAAAAACTAAAATACTGAAACTTAAATTAAAATTAAAATGGCAAACAAACTAAACTAAATTAAATTTAACTAAATTTAATTTAATTTTTTCAACAAAAATTTAAATATAAAAATAAAAATCCAATGGAAAAAACACAACTAAATTAAAACTTTAAATAAAATTAAAACGAAAATGGAAAATCTAAAAATGGCAAAAAAACAACTAAATTGCAAAAAAAAAAAAAAATGTAAAATTGAAAACTAATTCAAATTATTGATAAAATCTATAATAGTATCATATATCCTATAATATGATATATCGTAGAATACAGGTTTTCCAGATGAAGCGTCAGCGTCTCAGCGCCTGCGTGCCGTACGGTGATTGTTTGGTTCCCGGTGCAGGTCAGAATGAAGCGGCCGAGCGAGTGATCATACGGCAGATTGAAGCGTCTCTGATGTTCACATACCTGCACTGGAAGGTCTAGATATTTATAGACCTGATCATACATGTGGGGATCCTGCAACTACAAAACAAAATGACAAAAGAAGAACCAAGGGCACAATTTAACACAATAGAACTGCAATGAAGGACAGTCCAGTGAAATATCTACAAAACACACATGAAAAATAACAAATAAAAAAGCCAAACAGAGATGCACAGTATAGCACTGACCATACTGGTATCGGCTGATTGCTAGCATTTTTGAAAAGTAATATATAACTGACCCATAAAATATTGGTATGAATTGATTAATATTGGAAGCAGAAAAAAGCAAAAACACCCTCCCCCCCCAAAAAAAGTACATTTTGTTTGTTGGAGGAATTATGATAGATAGATAGATAGATAGATAGATAGATAGATAGATAGATAGATAGATAGATAGATAGATAGATAGATAGATAGATAGATAGATAGATAGATAGATAGATAGATAGATAGATAGATAGATAGATAAAATTATACACTTTTGGAGAAAAAAATCGTTGACTCTTTCTATTTATAAATATTGCAAATAAAAATGTTTCCATATACTGCAAAAAAATAATTCACATTTGTAAAATTGGTTGTAAAATTTATAAATGAATACACACACACACACACACACACACACACGATGTAAATAAACATGATATCGTTTGTCGTTTAACAATGTCGTTTGACAACACTAATATATATATAAAAACGCGATTAATCGCATCTAAAATAAAAGTTTTTGTTTGCATAAAATATGTTTGTGTTCTGTGTATATTTATTATGGATATATAAATACACACACATACAGAATATATTTTTAAAATATTTACAAGTATTTACATGTCTATATTTATATTTAATTTATATTAAATAAATATATTTAATATATAAACATAACATATTTTTCTGAAATATATACATGTATGTGTGTGTATTTGTATATATATATATATATATATGTATATGTATCCATAATAAATATACACAGCACACAAACATATTTTATGCAAACAAAAACTTTTATTTTGGATACGATTAATCGCGATTAATCGTTTGACAGCACTAATATATGTATATATGTATATATATATAAATTGAAAAACATTTTTGTATAAATAAGACAATAAAATATTTTTTCTAAAGGTGTATAGAATTTATATTTCCTTATTCTATTTAGAGAAATAAATAATGCATATACTGCAAGAACGATTGTAAAATAAATAAATTAATATATATACACACACAATCCAAATAAACTAATTTTGCTACATGTAAATTTTTTATATAAAAATTATATATATTAAAAAAATCTTTGCTTATTTTCTGCTTTTTTCTATTATACTGATATCAGGTGAGCGGCTGTATATTGGTGCATCAGATGAGTTTGTGAAGCGGCTGTGACTGAAGCGTTAGTCATGCGGCTGCTGCGCTCTCAAACAATCTGCTGTCATAGACACATATTTGACACGACAGAACGACGTGAACAAAAGATCCGACGCACACAGCTCATCAACACATGCACATGCTTCTCAACATTACAAACACACTGATATTATATGACATTATTCATTAAGTGTTCATTAAACCCCATTGACTTTGATTGTACTCTAAATATCTGTTTTACGTTCCACAGAACAAAGAAAGAAAGTCATACGGGTTTGGAACGAGGTGAGTAAAATATGTTGATTTTTGGGTGAACTGTCCCTTTAAGGTGATACAGGTGTTCTCTCGATCTGAGTGCAACGTTAAAAGAACGTTTTGGTAAATGTGGAAGAAACGTTCATATCATGTAGACAGTGAAGCCTAGATAGAGTATTTTACACATTCAACACGATGTTCCTAAAATGTTACATTTGTAACATACAAATTGAGAGCATGGTTACAGGAACGTTGTGTGAACGTTTAAATGACGTTCGTATAACGTTAAGAATCAAACATCAAGGATAAAATTATTTCTAAAAGTTATAAATAAAAAACTGATTATTGGAGTATTTTGTACAAGAAAATACAACTTCAAGTTTTCTATGTGATCATTTTGTTTAATTAAATGCATTACTTGCCATTTCTTTGGAATTAATTGTGAAATTTACTAGCAATTTCTGAGTGAAAATTGTTGCAAAGTAAATCCTAATCATTTTTTCTGTACGTGTGTGTAAAGTAGTGAGTTTGATTACTTTTACAGCCAACACACACACACACACACACACACACACACACGCACGCACGTGTGCGCACTTGACTGAGCATTAGGATGTCAGTCAGTAATAATAAGAACTGAGGATTAATATTATTTTAGTTTTATCAAGCTCACAAAATCAATGAAATAATCGACAGGAGAAAGTGAATGAAGGCTGCAGTCAAACCCTGTGTGAGCGTCCATCCTCCCTGCTCTCTCGTCCCGTCATCATTCACTTACTGAACCGCCGACATCAGCACTCTGTGTGTGTGTGTGTGTGTGTGTGTGTGTGACATCTGAACTGAGCTGATGAGCGTAACTCGACTGTGTTCATCTGTTTTGTCTCTCATTCACTCTGATGGTTCAGAAATGATCTGACTGATTCCTGGATGTGTTAGACATCTAAAAATCTGCACTGTAAAAACGATATGATGGCAACATATGATATTCCCATAGTTTACACAGCTGCGAAACACCTGACCATTAATGCTTTATTTTTTCTTTTCTTTTCTAAATCTATAAATATTTATAAATTTGATTACACTTAAATTTAAGGCAGTTTTTATGTTAAGTTGTTTTTATTAATACAAATATTAAACTAAATAAGACACATAACAGTACTAATATTTCTTATGGTTAATATTTTAGTAATAGTCATAACTACTGTAATATTTCACTGTAAAATATTAATATTTTACAGTGAAAAATATAATTAGAGAATTAAAGAAAATTAAAGAAAAATATAATAATAGTTTTATTTTACAGTACGACTGTGAAATTACAACACTAATATTTATTTTAGTTATTTTTTATTTTTATTTAATTTTATTTTTATAAAAAACCACAGGAAACCAAAACACTTATTTTATTTTATTTTATTTATAAATTTGATTATACTTACAAATTTAAGGCAGTTTTAAGTTGTTTTATTATGATTATTATTAATAAAAATATTAAACCAAGAAACATTACAGTAGTAATATTTCTTATGATTTTTTTTTAGCAATAATAGTAATATCACTACTGTAAAAAAAAAAAAAAAAAAAAAAATATATATATATATATATATATATATATATATATATATATATATATATATATATATATATATATAACAATTTTAAGTTGTTTTTATTATAATTAACATTAATTTAAAAAATCTGGAACATTGATTAATAATTTTAGCAATAATAATAATCACATCACTACTGTAGAAAAACAAATATTTCAGAAAATAAATAATGAAATAATGTTTCATTCCTAAATGCAGGTTAAAGTGACTTTGAAAACACTGACGGATCATGAGCTGCTCCTGTGTAAATGAACATAGTGCTGTGTTTCTCACTGAAACACACAGTGCATATATTTACTTAATTAAATCGCAGCCTTTGCCGTTTGATAATCGCACTAAGCCATATTACATTTTTGGTTTTATTTTGAGTGATCATGTCCGTGTAGTCGACTCTCTCCTGACAGGCAGCAGTATGCATATCAATGCATCTATTATTGTCCTTGCACTCAGTTCTGAGTGTGTTAAAGATGGCATCGCCATGGTAACGGAGTGGGAAACTGGCATCATCACTGGTACTGGATGCTACAAACTGGCCAACTTCATGGTGCATTTCATGTACAGTATTTGTCTCAGATGTTTCTCCTAAAATTTCTTGAGAGAAATAGTGCCTTATTGTCATATAGCTTTACAATTATTAGCTTGAATTATTATGAGAATGTTTGAATTTGTACCGAGATCTCTGACTTTTTAATTCCGACTTTGGTATCTTCAGCAAATTTGAGCTCAGTTTGACACATAGTTGAGATCTCTTCTGAAACTCTAGAGGAGACTCGTATGAGATTACTGGGCTCTTTTTCTCAGACTTCAGTAAAAGTAAATTTGTTCTCCATTTATTTTTTTTATTACTGATTAGGAGAAGCAATTGAGATGTTAAAGAGATCGTCTGTGTCATTTTTATTTCTTGTAAGTTATAATGTATGGAAGCTTGTGTCCACTACAGAATAAAAAGGTAATTACGGTAACAAAGAAAGAAAGTCAAAAGGTAATTAATCTCTTTTAACTCGGATTGCAAGATTTAAACTCAAACTCAGAATTACAAGAAAAAATAGAATTGTGAGATATACACCTAGAATTGTGAGATATAAACTCAAACTCAGAATTACAAGAAATTTTTTTTAGAATTGCAAGATATAAACGTTGAATTGCGAGATTTAAACTCAAAATTACAATAAAAAATAGAATTGTGGTGTAAATGTAGAACTGATAGATATAAACTCAAATTTAGAATAGCGCGATTTAAAATCAAAGTCAGAATTACAAGAAAAAAATTATAGAAATGGCGAGATATAAAAATGTACAATTGCGAGATATAAACAAACTTAGAATTGTGAGATTCAAACTCAAAATGACAAGAAAAACTTAGAATTACGAGATATAAAAGTAGAATAGCGAGATTTAAAATCAAACTCAGAATTACAAGAAAAATTTATAGAAATTGCAAGATATAAAAAGTTACAATTGCGAGATATAAACAAAGTTAGAATTGTGAGATTTAAACTCAGACTCAAAATTACAAGAAAAACGTAGAATTGCGAGATATAAACGTAGAATTGCAAGATATAAACTCAAACTCAGAATTACAAGAAAAAATCATAGTATTGCAAGATATAAATGCAGAACTGTGAGATTTAAAGTTAAACTCAGAATTACAAGAACAAATAGAATTGGGAGATGTAAATTTGTAATTGCGGGATATAAACTCAAATTTTGAATTGTGAGATATAAACTCAAACTCAAAAAATTATAATTGCAAGATATAAGTTTAAAATTGCCAGTTATAAACTCGAACTCAGAATTACAAGAAAAAAATAGAATTTGGGAAATATAAACATAGAATTGCGAGATTTATACTCAGACTCAGAATTACAAGAAAAAACTTAGAATGGCAAGATTTAAACTTATAACTGTGAGGAAAAAACAGCAGAATTTTGAGGTTATATTTCACAATTCTGTTTATATTTTGCAATTCTGACTTTTTTTCACAGAGAAACCAAAAGTCCAACTTGTGAGATAAAAGTCCCATTTACCTTTTTTAATTGTTTTATTCTGTGGTGGAATCAGGCTTTTATAATAATGCCGTACTTCTGATGCATTTAAATGAAAGTGAGCTCAGTGTTGTGTTTGAATGTCGTCTGTGTTTGTATCATGGCTTTCGAAGCTGCACACCACGATCTCTGCGGGAGACAAACTCCTGCTGCTCTGAGCCCTTCACCAGCAACCAGAGCGATTCGAACATCAAACACACACACACACACACACACACTGTCAGCGGCCATCAGTGTGAAGCGCAGTCAGAAACAACCAGAAATAACTCGAATCATGCTGCTGATCAGAGTTCAGGCCAGGAGGCACACACACACACACACACACACACACCCACACACACACACACACACACACACACACACACACACACTTACACACTCTCTCTCTCTCTCACACACACACACACACACACACACACACTTACACACTCTCTCTCTCTCTCTCACACACACACACACACACACTTACACGCTCTCTCTCTCACACACACACACACACACACACTTACACGCTCTCTCTCTCTCTCACACGCACTCTCACACGCTCTCTCTCGCTCTCTCTCACACACACACACATACACACACACACTCTTACACGCTCTCTCTCGCTCTCTCTCACACACACACACATACACACACACACACTCTTACACGCTCTCTCTCTCTCTCTCTCTCACACACACACACACACACACACACACTCTCTCTCTCGCTCTCTCACACACACACACTTACACGCTCTCTCTCTCTCTCTCTCTCTCTCTCACACACACACACACACAGCTCCTCAGGGAGAGACACAGAGGGCATCTGAAGTGAAGTTATTTCGGGAAAACCTGTGTATGTTCAGTCTGACTCGGTTGTCAGTACTAGTTAAGTTTTGAGTTTAGGAAGCAACTCAGAAACTGCAGTTTGACAACTAGTACAGTAAAGTACTGCAGTATAGAGCCAGTTTCATTTGTTCCCTCATACTGAATGATTACAAAATGCATGATATGACGTAGAATTGCGAGAGTTATACTCAAACTCAGAATTACAAGAAAAAATTACAGAATTGCTAAATGCAGAATTGCGAGATATAAACTCAAATTTAGAAGTGCGAGATTTAAACCAAAGTCCCTTTTAAGGAAAGGTGGCCATATTTGCAACGCCTCCGGGCAGCTCAAACAAGACCAAGTCCAATCTAAATGAATGGGGGAATTCTGAAATCTCAAAAACTGCTCGCCGAACTCGCTATTAAATTACATATTTTAAATCAGCAACAAAATCTGAAATGAGCTGCCCCATGAATGTTGTTTCTTATGCTGAAATTGTCACGGGTTGGGAGGAACGAAGACTCAATTGCTGGCAAAAGGAATCCTCTTTATTAACAAATTATAAAATAAACAAAAACACAACTGAAACCACCCCGAAGGGGAAAAAGCCAGAACAAGCACAAGCACTGAAAACAAGACATACACGAGGCACAGGGCAGACATCAGACACAGGCATACCTGGCACAAAAGTGAGACGAACGAGAGCACAACAGAAAACACAGGGAGCTTAAATAGGGACAGCAATCAGGAACACAGCTGGGGCAAATTAAACAATAATGAGGTGAGTGGGGAATAGCTGGGAGTGTGATGAGTGGCAGGTGTGTGTGGAAATGGCAATTGAGTCCGGGAAGACGGGAGGTGGTGACCTCTGGTGGTGAGGGGGAGCATTGTGGACCCGGACTCATGACAGGACCCCCCCTCTAAGGAATGGATTCCAGACATTCCCAAGCACCCATCCAAGGGGAGGGCAAGGCGAGAACGGAGCAGGGGAAGGGGAGGGATGGGGGAGGGCCAGGTCCGTGTGCCGGTGGGGGACCTGGCGACTGAGGCAGCGCCGGCGGGATGGGGGACCCAGGGCAGAACCAGCGGCCACCACAGCAGTGTGTGTGGAGCTGCCACCCTGAAACAGGCAGTGGCTGGCTCCGCTGCTTTGGGAGCCTTGTGAACGGGTTCCGCCGCCTTGGGAGAATCGGGAACCTTGTGTGCGGACACCGCCACCTCGAGAGGAACGTGAGTGGACACCGCCGCCTCGGGAGGACCGCAAGCGGACACCGCCGCCTCGGGAGGATCGCGAGCGGACACCGCCGCCTCGGGGAGCTTGTGTGCGGCCACCGCCGCCTCGGGAACCTTGTGTGCGGACACCGCCGCTTCGGGAGGACCGCGAGCGGACACCGCCGCCTCGGGAACCTTGTGTGCGGACACCGCCGCCTCGGGAGGACCGCGAGCGGACACCGGCGCCTCGGGAACCCTGTGTGCGGACACCGCCGCCTCGGGAACCTTGTGTGCGGACACCGCCGCTTCGGGAGGACCGCGAGCGGACACCGCCGCCTCGGGAACCTTGTGTGCGGACACCGCCGCCTCGGGAACCTTGTGTGCGGACACCGCCGCCTCGGGAACCTTGTGTGCGGACACCGCCGCCTCGGGAACCTTGTGTGCGGACACCGGCGCCTCAGGAACCCTGTGTGCGGACACCGCCGCCTCGAGAGGAACGTGAGCGGACACCGCCGCCTCGGGAACCTTGTGTGCGGACACCGCCGCCTCGGGAACCTTGTGTGCGGACACCGCCGCCTCGGGAACCTTGTGTGCGGACACCGCCGCCTCGGGAGGACTGCGAGCGGACACCGGCGCCTCGGGAACCCTGTGTGCGGACACCGCCGCCTCGAGAGGAACGTGAGCGGACACCGCCGCCTCGGGAACCTTGTGTGCGGACACCGCCGCCTCGGGGAGCTTGTGTGCGGCCACCGCCGCCTCGGGGAGCTTGTGTGCGGCCACCGCCGCCTCGGGAGCTTTGTGAGCGGGCACCGCCGCCTCGGGAGCTTTGTGAGCGGGCACCGCCGCCTCGGGAGCTTTGTGAGCGGGCACCGCCGCCTCGGGAGCTTTGTGAGCGGGACGATCGTGAGCGGGCACCGCCGCTTCGAGACGATCGTGAGCGGGCACCGCCGCTTCGAGACGATCGTGAGCAGGCACCGCCGCTTCGAGACGATCGTGAGCGGACACCGCCGCCTCAGGAACCTTGTGAGCGGGCACCGCCGCTTCGAGACGATCGTGAGCGGGCACCGCCGCTACCGGACGATCGCGAGTGGGCACCGCCGCTTCGGGACGATCGCAAGAGGGCACCACTGCCTCGGAAGCCTTGTGAGCGGGCACCGCCGCCTCGAGAAGGCCTGAGATGAGCCCTGCCGCTCCCCTTACTGACATCAGCGGAGGATCCTCCACGCTGCGTCTCAGCCCGGGGCGCCCAAAGAAAGACCCCGATATTCTGGAAGAGGCAGGCACGATCCGAGGAGGTTCTGGAGCAACAGCCCAGACTGGGAGGGGGGCACCCTCCCGCAGCTCCACCTCCTTCAAATAGATGACGTGGTCGACCATCCCCCAATAGGACCACGTATCTAAGTCCCCCAGCTCCTCCCGACTGACAGGCTCATCCAGGCCCGCTAAAAATAGGTGGATGAGGGTGCTCCCTCCAATCCCCAGCTCCTGGCCTGCCTCGACGAGGTCTTCGGCGTACACCCCAAAGGGGCGATTGTCTTGTGGGCAGGGATGCGGCCCACTGGCTGGGGCTTGGTTCCTCTGTCGACCAGGAGCTGGGTACAAGAAGATTCCCATTGCCGCTGAGTCTTCAAGTGTCTCGTTCGTACTGTCACGGGTTGGGAGGAACGAAGACTCAATTGCTGGCAAAAGGAATCCTCTTTATTAACAAATTATAAAATAAACAAAAACACAACTGAAACCACCCCGAAGGGGAAAAAGCCAGAACAAGCACAAGCACTGAAAACAAGACATACACGAGGCACAGGGCAGACATCAGACACAGGCATACCTGGCACAAAAGTGAGACGAACGAGAGCACAACAGAAAACACAGGGAGCTTAAATAGGGACAGCAATCAGGAACACAGCTGGGGCAAATTAAACAATAATGAGGTGAGTGGGGAATAGCTGGGAGTGTGATGAGTGGCAGGTGTGTGTGGAAATGGCAATTGAGTCCGGGAAGACGGGAGGTGGTGACCTCTGGTGGTGAGGGGGAGCATTGTGGACCCGGACTCATGACAGAAATAGCATTAAAAACGCTTATTTTTCAGTCATAATGCGCTTAAGACTGTGCATGCGTATCGGCTGCTCCAGCCTCAGGTTTCTATGGGAACCGGAGCTTCCAACGGCCGCTGCAGCGATTGGCTCTTTCAGCGATTGGCTCTTTCATTTAGAAGGCGGGACTATTCCGCCATATTGTACGTTGCAGTTTCTCCCATTCATAAATAAAAGGAGTGAACTGTCTTTGTATTTCTATAGTCTTTGCTTAAACTCAGAATTACAAGAAAAAATTACAGAATTGCTAAATGCAGAATTCTTGCATTTTTTGCAATAAATGCAAAATTTCGAGATATAAACAAACTCAGAATTGTGAGATTTAAACTCAATCTCAAAATTACAAGAAAAAAACAGAATTGCGAGATATAAACAAACTCAGAATTGCGAGATTTAAACGCAATATCAAAATTACAAGAAAAAACATGAATTGTGAGATATAAACAAACTCAGAATTGCGAGATTTAAACGCAATCACAAAATTACAAGAAAAAACAGAATTGTGAGATATAAACAAACTCAGAATTGCGAGATTTAAACGCAATATCAAAATTACAAGAAAAAACATGAATTGTGAGATATAAACAAACTCAGAATTGCGAGATTTAAACGCAATCACAAAATTACAAGAAAAAACAGAATTGTGAGATATAAACAAACTCAGAATTGCGAGATTTAAACGCAATCACAAAATTACAAGAAAAAACAGAATTGTGAGATATAAACAAACTCAGAATTGCGAGATTTAAACGCAATCTCAAAATTACAAGAAAAAACAGAATTGCGAGATATAAACAAACTCAGAATTGCGAGATTTAAACGCAATCACAAAATTACAAGAAAAAACAGAATTGCGAGATATAAACAAACTCAGAATTGCAAGACAAACTCAAACTTAGAATTACAAGAAAAAACAGTAGAATTGCAAGATATAAACTTAGAATTGCAAGATTTAAACTCAAACTCAGAATTACAAGAATATAAAAAAGAAAGAAAATGAATTTTGGGTTACAGTTTATTTTAGGGTGTCCTTGTTACAGTGTAATTATACATTTAAGTACTAAAATATAATATAATCAGATTAAAACATTTATATTTACTAAATTTACATAAACATTTTAACCTGCTTAACTGTATACATTTTCTAGTGTCCAGTAATTTAATTCATTTTTATACAAAATTCAATTGAAATAAAATAATAACATATTCTTTTAGTATTTTATAATAGTATGTGAGTGTGTATATAACACATTAAGGGTCTCAGTCAGTTTTGTTTTAGTATATTTACATACTGTTATAGTATTTATTCATATTTTCAATTTGCTTTTATTTTTTATATGTTTTCAGTTTAGTTTTAGTAATCTTATGTACTTTTGTTATTTTTATTATTTTTTTCGGTTTATTTCTGTTTGGCTTTAATTTATTTTTAATTTATGTTTAGTAATTGTAGTATTTATTTTTTAACTTTAGTGTAAGTTTTAGAAATCTTATGTGCTTTTGTTATTTTTAAGTTTTTTTGTGTATTTCTGTTTAGCTTTAATTTATTTGTAATTCCGTTTTAGTAATTGTAGTACTTATTTTCTAAATTTTAGTTTATTTTTAGTAATTTTAGTAATCTTCTGCGCTTTTGTTATTTTTTCAGTTTTAATTTATTTTTATTTCAGTTTTAGTAATTGCAGTACTTATTTTATAGTATTTATTTTTAAACGAATCATCTGAATGAACCAATTCACTGCGATGCATGAAGCCAGTGTTTTTTTTAAAAGAGGGAGATATTTTGATCACTGTTTGCTGCTCATCAGACTGAGTTTGATGATTGTCTCAATACAGCGAGTTATTTACAAATGAGCTTGTTAGTGAAACAGCTGTTCTGTTCTGAAACCAGCTGATCTACAGTCACTTTACTGTAATGTATAATTATGTTGGGTTAGTAGCATCACTAGGTTTGGTTAGTTGTGTCTGAGAGAGACTGGGAGCCGCTGGAGCAGTTTTCCACACATCAGTCACTCCTAATGTAATCGAGTCGCGTCTAATCGAATGCAGCCGATCCCACATCCACTGCATTTACACACTTAATATGAATGAATGACGGGAAGCAGCATATCACAGCTAATCACATTCTGTGTGTCTGTATGTGAACACAATCACTGCAAACACTCTTTCTGCTTCATAAAGCCTCTGGAAAACAGCATATATTCTACATACTGCTTTATTTCGCTCATAATCATGACAATTTCACATATATAATTTTGTTTTCATGTGTCTTCTCCAGTAATATATCTTTCAAATGAAATAGTTTTGAAATAAATAACAATTCCATCATGTTTTATATATTTTATAATATTTTTTTTTATAATTTTCTTTTTTTTAAATAAATAAATTGCCATATTTTTTTTTATGATGATAATTTGATACTGCTCACTGACTTAAACATACAACATAGTTGTATTTTTTCCCTTTATTTTACTTTTTGCATGAAACTTTTTTTTTTTTGGTGTCCGTGTTGGTTTTGTTGAAATTATTTTTATGTCTTCTTTTATGTAATTTCAGAGCAAATACATACATGTCATATCATTCATATATATATATATATATATATATATATATATATATATATGTTGACTTATTTTCTTTATTTATAATATTTCATTATAATTACATAATATAATTTAATAATTATATAATGACTTCTAAATATTTGTAATAAAATGAAACATATTTAAAAATAATTACATAATATTTTATTTATGTATTTCATAATATTTTCCCAGATTTTTTCTCAAAATATTCAGAATTTGTTATACTTTTTTTTAGATTAATTTTATAAATTAATAATATTTTAAAATATTAATGAATATATAAGACTATTAATTAACTAATATTCCAACCCATCCATAATCACAGACTGCCATTTGACACCAAGATTTTGATGATTTACATGTGCATGTTGTTGTGATATTGCTAGTAATTATCAGATGCATTTATGAAAGTCATTTTTATATAAAATCATCCATTTACAAAGAGTTTTGTTTGGTTAAATAACCTTTTCATAAAAGCGTCTGATAATTACCAACCACTGAGCTGCTGATCGTATTAACACAGAAATAAAAGTTGTGGCATTTTCACTGATTTATATCAGCTGTAATGTGAATATTTCATAAGATTATGCCTAATTTTCTTCTCTTAAATGATTAAAGTAACAATGCAAAAGAAATTTGAATGTTATGCATATTTTAAAATGGTTTTATTAAATGCAAGTAGATATTGACCTGTAATATCACAATATACAAGCAGTTTTACTGCAGTAACGTCAGAGAAGAGACGAGAGAATATGCCATCATGCGTAAAAATACAATCTGCTTCAAATTAGCATGTGATTAGCCTGCTGTGTGTGTGTGTGTGTTGGTCTGTAATCTAAACGCAGTCAAAAAACACCTCATATCAAGAGAAACAGCTCATTTAAACTCACACACAATGACAGCAAACGACAGAGCAGCCAAAACTGAGTGAAAAATGACTGAACGGCAACCATAAAGTATGTTATGTATGTGATTTTAGTGCTTGATCCCTCTCGGATGCCACACCCATACCCAGTCTCATTTGCATATAAGCCACACCCCTCTGTTGTGTAGCCCCGCCCCTCTCACCCCTCTCACCTTCTGTTTCCGCCTCTCTTTCCTCTTGTCTTCTGTGTCCTGCAGCATCTTCTCTCTCCACAGATCGAAGAAGTACGACGGGTTGGTGTAGAACTTCAGCCCTTCCTTCCCATCATCCCTAGAGACAGACGCAGATCAGGTGTGTTCAGTGATGCCGTGCTACACACTGTTCGGCAGTATGTATAGTGTACACAGTGTGAGTTATCTGTATTTATGAATACTACATTCGCAGAAATCAGTTCTGTATCCCATAATGCAATGCACTTGGCTTGACCTTCCATTTCCAATGGATGAAACTGTAATATCGGATCATTTTAAATATCTCCTCTTTGACTTAGTTGATTGGACTGTCAAAATATATGTGATTTTTATACAAAATTTAATTTAAATAAAAATAATGGCATAATGTGCTGTAATGTTATTAATATTTTATATAATAATTTACATGTATATTTCATGACTGTCAAAATGCATGCCATTTTATACAAAATGTTATTGAAATAAATAAATAATAAATAATTACATAATATTTTATATATTGTATATTATTATTTGAATTTTAAATAATTTATTTTACATTTATTTTATATTATAATATTTTTTCATGATGATAATTTGACTGTAAGATGTATGTCATTTTATACAAAATTTAATTGAAATAAAAAATTACACACTATTTCATAGATTTTATATTATTTGTATTGTAAATACTAATATACATATAATATATTTTTATACATTTTAGACAAAAATATTTTTTCATGACGATAATTGGACTGACAAAATGTATGTCATTTCATACAAAATTTAACTGAACTAAAATAATTACACAATATTTCATATATTTGATAATATTATTTGTATCTTATATAATAATATACATGTGTATTTATACATTTTATATTATATTTTTATGATGATAATTGGACTATCAAAACATCATTTTGTACAAAATTTTACTGAAATAAAATATTAACATTTATATATATATATATATATATATATATATATATATATATATATATATATATATATATATATATATATATATATATATATATATGTGTATGTATGTATATGTATGTATTTTAAAAATATTTATAAATAATAAATATAAAAATATAAATAATATTATCATTCAGGATGATAACTGGATGCCACTCGCTGAGTTAAACATACAACATAGTTGTATTTTTTTATTTATTTTTTACTTTATTTTCCTTTTTTTGTTTTTTTAACTTTTTTTTTAAAAAAAATGTTAGATTTTTTTTGGTGTCAGTGTTGGTTTTGTACAATTTTTTTTCTAATTAAAAAAAAAAAAAAACCTTTTCAAAGCAAATATTATTTTTTAAAAGTGTTAAAAGAATGTTGTTTTTTTCTCACTGCATGGGATATATTTTGAATATTGCCAAAAGGCTGAAAAATAAGAGATGAATGTGAGATTATAATCATTTTAAATATTAATTAATATATTCTTTTTCATCTACATTGCACAGCCCTAGTTAGCAGTAGATGTATTCCAAGCCGTCATTAATCATAGACGCTTATTTGACGTGTGGATTTTGAGGCTGCTGTGAGAATCGCTGAACACTGATATCACACCTCCTCTGCTCCTCACACATCTCTCTTCTCCTTTAGCACACATATCAGCACATCACATACTCGTTTTCTCCTTTCATTTGAGTTTGCTGGTCAAAATGCCAAACGAGCAAAGACAGAGTAAGAACAAAAGAACAATACAGAGCAAATGAAGCAATTATCACCTCCAGACTCGCCTGACAGGCCGATCAATGCTGGAAATGACACCTTCACACAGTTTCATCTCACAGATGAAGAAAAACGTGTGAATTTGAGCTGCTGTGGTTGTTTTACAGTCTTACAGTTAATCAAGGATGCATTAATATAATCAAAAGTGACAGTAATGATATTTCTAATGTTACAAAAGGTTTCTATTTCACATAAATGCTGTTCATCTGAACTTATTATTCATCTGTGAATACTAAAAAAATTAATATATCACAGTTTCCACAAAAATATTAGCATATTAGAATGATTTCTGAAGATCATGTGACACTGAAGACTGCAGTAATGATGCTGAAAATTCAGCTGCGCATCACAGAAATAAATTACAGTTTATTAGATATTCACATAGAAAACAGCTGTTTTAAATTGTAATAATATTTCAGAATTTTTACTGTAGTTTTGATCAAAAACATGCAGCCTTGATGAGCAGAAGAGACTTCTTCTGTTGAATTTAACCTGAGGATTGAAGACGCGCATAAAACTACTGTTGAGGAAAATGAGCGATTTAACAGATGTCTTTTGTGCCGTTTTTAGCAGGAGTGGAAGACAACGGTTTTACAGGAGGAGAGGAAACATATGTCCTGATGTCTAATAAAATAACCTCCGGTGCCGGCGTCTTCATGAAGTAATGAGGGAACGTGTGAAGAGAGAGAGAGCTCATGCATATTACGCAGCTCTCAAAATAAATGTTCCAGCCTCCAGTTACGAGCATTAATTCCAGAAACACTCGCTCGGTGTGACGCACGTGTGAAAACAGCAGCAGAAACACATGAAAACTGCATAAACGGGAGCACAGATGGAGACAGTATCGCTCTATCATTGCATAGTTCATGAAGTATTAACTAAAAGGCCTCAGGAGAAATAAAAACATCACACCAATGAGTCACTAACACTAAAAATACGAGCTCAGATCATCTGAGCTGAAAAATGTTTGAGTTCACTGGAGAAAGAAAGAAAAAATTCTTGGTTTTATGTTACAAATGTGACCCTCGAAATTGAGATTCATACATAATCTGAAAGCTGAATAAATAATCTTTCCATTGATGTATGGTTTGTTGGACAATATTTGAGATACAACTATTAGAAAATCTGAAATCTGAGGGTGCAAAAAAATCTAAATATTGAGAAAATCTCCTTTAAAGTTGTTCAAATGAAGTTCTTAGCAATGCATATTACTAACCAAAAATTAAGTTTTGATATATTTATGGTAAGAAATTTACAAAATATCTTTTTCTTTACCTTGCTGACAGATATTTTGCCTGTTTTAAAGCAAAAACTCACTTAATTATTTTCATAAATTATTCAGAAAACAAGATATAATGTCATTTTGCATTTCAAGTGAATGTGTTTTGATTTAAAAATGTTTATAGTTAGTTATACTAGAAAACAAGACAAAAATTTCGTGAAAACTAAATTTAAAATAAGTTTTATTGCCATGAATTAATGTATTTAGGCTGATTCAGTGATTTTCGATTTGAATAAAACTAGTTAATTTAGATGTTTAAGTTACAGTTTATTTCAGTGTATAAGAAACATCTGCAAGGAACATCTGAGAGCTATTCGATATCCATTTCATTTACTGACAAATGATATTACATCTTGTTTTCTGGAAATGATATCAAAATTAAATGAGTTTAAAAATCCATCAGTGGAGAAAAAAAAAATGAATTCAAAGGGAAAGCAAGATTATTTTTCTGACCCCACTGATAGATTTTTTGTCTATTTTTAAGTTTAAAAAAACATTTTATTTTGATATATTTTTCAGAAAATATCTTGTAATATATGATGCAGTTTTGCTTCTTATGTAAATATATCTTGATTCAAGAATATTTAGATATTTATACTGGAAAAGAAGACAAAAATGCTGTTTTTTTTTGCTGTGTTTGCTGACTTTTCTTTGCATACTTTCGTATCTTGAGAAATTATCTTGGTATAAATTCAGGTTGACTTGATTTCTGACTTGAGTAAAATGCAATTGTTATTTAAACGGTTACATGAAGAGTTAAATGAGATTTTCAGGTTATAATGTTTTTCAGAACCATGCATGAAACACTCAAGTCCATCGCTGTCTCATCGCAGCTCGTGTTATTTTAGTAATGCTGAGGTCAGATGTAACCGCCTCCGGTGTGATTATCAGCTGGGTCTGATGTGTGAATGTGGTTCTGACCTGTACGGCGTGAGGATGTTCAGCGGCGGAGGTTGTTCGCACAGCTGGTATGTCTCCTGCATGGGGACGGGCAGAGACTGACGCTCAAACAGCTGCTGGTCCTGGATGGTGGAGCTGCGGAAGGCCTTCCTCATGGTGATGTCCTGAAGAGACACTGAGACACAAACACACACCGTATCAGACCGCGTTCACCGACTCACATCTGCGTTTCTACAGGTGAGTCTGGCTGAATTAACAGATTAGACTTTATATGGAAGCTTTTAGCTTTTTTGGTGCATAAAATGATGTCTTGTTTTCTAGTATAAATATCTATGAATTCTTCAATCACGATGAATTTACTGTACAAGTAAAATGACTTCAGATATTATGTCTCATTTTCTGTAAAGTTTAAAGTTTTTCCTTACAACGAGCAAAAATATCTGCCAAATGGGGCAAGAAAAATATTCTTGTTTAGTCTTTGAATTAAGATTATTTTTCTTACCCCACTGGTAGATATTTTTGTTTGTTTTAAGCAAAAACAAAATTTTGATTTTTTTTTTTTTTATATAAAAAAGACTTAAATCATTTTACTTGTCAAGTAAATGCATCTTGATTCAAGAATGTTTAAATATTTATACTAGAAAACAAGACAAAAATACTAAGAAAATCATTGTTTTTGCAGTGTATGATTTATGCATTTTAAATGAAAATAAAGTAGATTTAGATCAGATCAAAAAAATATATATAGTCAATGCTGGTTTACGTTTTCCCAATGAAACTTTAATGAAAATGAAAACCTACTCTTTCAAACCAGTCTCAAGCCATTCGTCTGATGTATGTGAAGTTTAGCATGAAGCATCTAGAGACGGTTTCGATTTAAAACTTGTCAACTAATTTTGATTCATCTCATCGCTTGGCAGATGCAAGCCAATGCATGTTTTAAACGAGGCCATAATGACTAATTGAGCTGTATATTGTTAATGCAGAGTCCAAACTTCACAAAAAATGGTGCAAATGTACATCGGGACAGTCTGAGTGAGCATGCCAAATCTCATTGATTTACAGTGATAGTGGGTGCTATAATGTAAAAAAAATAAAATAAAAAAATCTGTGAAGAAAAACATGAGCTGCTTTGGTTGTTTTACAGTCTTGCATATACTGTAAATGCAAACATAGAAAAGGTGATTAAGGGTTGGATATGTTGACAATATTATTAGTCAAAAATACGCTTTAGCAGTTGGGTTCTGGATTTTATCTGCTGATATGAAATGTCTTTATAATAGAGACAATAACTTTCAAAAGATTGGGGTCAGTACCATTTTTTTTTAATGTTGCCCATAATGACTAAAAGACCTGTATATTGTTTATACAAAGTCCAAACTTGACAAAAAATGGTGCAAATGTACATCAGGAGAGTCTGAGTAAACCTGGCAAATTGCATCAATTTACAGTAATAGAGGGTGGTTTAACGTAAAAAAACAACAACAAAAAACAAATATATATATATATATATATAGAAGGAAAAAAACGCATGAATTTGAGCTGCTGAGGTCTTACATTTACATCTTACATATGCTGCAAATGTACACATAGAAAAGTAAGATATTCTTACAGCTGACACAGGGTTCGAGATGTTGACTATATCGTTAGAGATATAAAGACGCTTTAGCGGTTGAGTTCTGGATTTTATCATCTGATATGTAATGTCTTTAGACTACGTTTCAAAGTTTGGAATCAGTACCATTTTTTGAATGTGGCCCATAATGACTAATTGACCCATAAATTGTTTATGCAGAGTCCAAACTTCACAAATAATGGTGCAAATATACATCAGGACAGTCCGAGTAAACCTGCCAAATCTCATTGATTTACCGTGATAGGGGGCGCTATAACATAAGAAAATAATGTGCAACTTGGATCGAGGAAAGTGACATTTTCTAACTAAATGTATCAATAGGATCTGTTTTTCAAATATGACAATTGTGGTTATTATTGTAGGACTCATATTTTATTATATAATGTTTTATTCAGTGTGTTACTTGCCATTTCTTTGTAAATAATTGTGAAATTCACTAGCAATTTCTACAACAATTGTTGGTGGGGGAAAAAAAATGCTTCTACACCATTTTTTTTTTTTTTCAGTCAACTTGTGTGTTACAGAGATTTTACTTCCGTAAAGATTCTTTAACAAAACCTTTTTGTAAAGTGAAGTAAACTCCCTGTGATGCACAACCTCGAGTGCCATTTATCACAATTTAAGTCACAAAACAATCTCATTCGGTGAAGCTTTGGATTTTTGTCCTTCTCTCCCGATGTCAAGAGTGTAATTGGTGCTTCAAGGAAGTTTGTCTCTCTGCACCTTTTCTCATTTCTTTGTCTTTTCCTCATATTCAGGTGTATTTCCATCACTCTTGTGTACAAACCACTTTGTTTCTCCTCTGCTGAAAGGCAGCTGGTGACACTGAGGTTGATGGGAAATTAAAATGTAATGAAATCATTTGAGTGGCAGAACGCAGTGGGGCTGTCTGATGTCAAAGCAATCACAGCCGAAGCGAGAGCTGCTATCAGCGTCATTGTAATCGTCTAATTGTCCCAATTATTGTCAGACAATACAGGACGATACTTACTGCTAGAGTAATTTATGCTAACGAAGAAATTTTGCATGCAAATGCAATTGATCTGTTGCATGACCAGTGTTCAAGGTCTGCCAATTATGCCTTATTTTTTGTTTTATTTTTTGTTGTTATGAGAAGATTCTACGAATAGAACTTATGCGTAGTGTTTGTTAACTCAAGTATCATTACAAGTGCTCAAAATGCTCAGACTTTCACCTGGTGGATAAAAATCCTTATTTTCAACAAATATGCAACTTTTTAAAGTTCAGAAGGTCTGGGGGCGGTTCTCTACATGCATTGCATTATGGGAGGAAAACACCGGCATCTGCTCAGAAATCCACTGAACGTTTAAGTGCTTTTGAGACGCATTGTTTTTCTTTTGTGATGAGATTAAAAAAATATGAATACAATATGAATATGAATTTAAAATAATATACTTTAGTGCAAACTGAATGTAATTTTTCAGACACTTAACTGCATGTTAATTTCAATTAAATAAAAATGTATTATATTTTGAATTTATATTAAATGCAATTACCTGCGTTTTTTTTACATACTTAAGTATACCTTTAAATGTAATTTTCATAATTCTATTGTTTTTGAAATATGTCTAAATGCACTGCAAAGCTGGTAAACTAAAATAATGTCATTTCTATTGAAACGTATATTTAAATATGTTTGTATTTGCAATAAGGTAGCAATTTAGTGCATTTACAATATATTAACTTAAAATGTAATGCTGAATAACTCACTACAGTTAAAATTATAATTAAGTACTATACATGTGATCAAAATAAGTCTACAAGCACGACAAAAGATTATTACATTTAAAATGTACTTTTAATTTGACACTATTACAAAACACACTTAAGTTGCCTTTCATTTTATTAATATTATATGCAATTAGTTTAGATTTTTAAGATTTGCAGTAAACAAGTGCACATTTAGTACAATTAAGTGCACTTTTTAACAAGGGTAAAAAATAGTCAACCTAAAAGTCAAACTATTATATGAGCTTTTAATTTTCTGTTTGTTTTGCATAATTTTTGCATCCATGTTACCAAAATATGTGTGTCTGAATACAGATTACAGCCTGATTTGTTCATGATACTTTGCAGTTTGAAAGACACGATCCGTGTGAACAGAGTCATAAAGCATGAGCTGCATAACATCTCAAGATTTGCTCCCTTTGTGTTCCTCAGATGAATAAGCTTCATCTGGGTTTGAAGTGACACAAAGGTGAGTAAATGATGATGGCTTTTATAGGAAAATCTTTGCATGCAAAAGAGCGAAAGCCACAGAGGCGTCAGCTGTCGATATCTGCAGAGAACGGAGCGATGCGGATGAATGAAGACTCTTTCAGAGCTTTTATAGCCGCGGCTCCTTTCATACTGATGTGTTTCTAAAGGAAAGAGCCGTGTATCCAAACACTCTCAATGAACTCAATGTGTGTGTGTGTGTGTGTGTGTGTGTGTGTTTATTAGCAGCTCTTCATCAATATCATCTGTGAGCAGAAACAGCAACATCTTGAATGCTTTCATCTGTTTTCAGTGAATGTTTTTCGTCCTCTCTTTGAAATCTTCTCCAGTCCTTCAGCTTTTCTCAAAGTTAAATAATTCAGTCGGTGTTGTTTACATATATTTAAATTTTCAGATTCATGTAAAATGGCATGTGGGCGTTTCTCGAATACATCTGACAAAAACAAATCATTGAATTGATTTTAACGGATCAAAAACCAGTCACAGAAATGAAACAGACAGATTCCAGCGTCGGTCTAGATTTGAGCTAAATCACATCAGGCTTATTATTGTTAAAATTCAAATATTAAAATAATAATAATAATAACTAACAAATTCATTACCTAAAACAAATGTAACTGAAATAAAATGCATAAAAATATTTCGTTGCATGCATAAACTTTCAGTTTATTTTATTAAGGCAACATTTCTCATTTTTTTAAATTATACAGACATTAAAAACTAATTAAATGACAAAAACGCACAACAAAATGACTAAAACTAACTACAATTAAAGTGGAAACAGAAAATATGAACATTAAAACTAATGCAAAATAATAATAAAAACTATAATAGAACATCATTCGGTGATAATAAAATAATACCGATTCACATCAGGTTATTGTTATTTTACTTATTTGCTTAATTTTAAAATATGTAATAAAAAAATGTGTGATTGTGTGTATGTATATATATATATATATAAAAAGTGAAAGTTGCAAATAAAACGCTTAGTTGTAAATAAAATTTACGCTTAGTTTTTTTTTTCATTTTTTCATAATTTCACATAACTCAATGTTTTCTTGCCATTCTTTGCATGCACACACATACTGTATATGTATATTTACATGTATGCATCAAGCCGATCATTTTATCCAAAGAGCCCTTTTTTTTGTCAAATGGATTTGCAACACTTACTGTAAAACAACCCACAAACCAACAGCATTTTTGAGATGATTCTGACGTGTTGAATGACCACTAGAAACGTTACCCGTCCAGATGAATTATGGGTCATAATGAGCCTCAGTTTCACCACAGACCAGCAGAGACAGAGGATCCTCAGTTAATTCAGATCAGATGCTCTGTCCAGCTTTTCTGTCCTCTACATGAAGCATGAATTGTATATTTACAGCATGAATTGTGTTCATATATGCATCTGTGTGTTCCTCAGTATTGACGCTTCATTGATTATAATTTCAATAAATGGAGCCATTCTGGTTCGTCACAACACTTCGACCGCGGTAAAAAGTCATTTATCTCGACATTTACTCGCTCTCATGGTGCTTATAGCTTTGTGTGCTCCCCGTTCCACATGTTGGACATTTGGTTGAAATAATGTTGAAACAACGTTTAATGCTACATGGTTGTAAATGGGCAAACAAAATCAACATTAAAATTTTTAAAAGTTGATTCAAATTCAAATTTCATTTTCTTAACTGAAAAAAAATCACCAGTCATAAAAAGTGTTATTTTAGAATTAAGAGACTGTTACAGATTTTTATTAATATCTTAAATAAGTTATTTTTATGTTTTGTTATTTAAGTGTTTTGCCATTTTTATAAAAATTAAAAAGGTAATCGTGACTGTTTACCTCTGAGAATAGAATTGCAAGATATAAACTTAATTTTAAACTTAACTAAATTTTCCTTTGCAATTCTGAGTTTACATGTCTTTGTTTTTATTTAATTTTATAAAATTTTTATATTTAATTATTCATTTTCAGTTAGCAAATTATTATTACTACTATTATTATATAAAATGTTTTTTATTAAAAATCAATTCCAGTGGCCCTGTTTGAGCAATATGTCACTTTTTGCTGACTTTTTTTATTTTTGTATATGTATATGAGAAAGTGTGTATCTCTGGTGATCTATCAGTTCATTTTCACCTTCACTCTTTATTTATTATTATTTTTAAATGTCCTATTATTAAAAACATTTTTTTAATAATATAAATATTTAATTACATTTGGTAGTCACTTTTATCACTAGTCATTCGCATTTATATTATTAAATTATATTACATTAAATAATATATTAAATTTTATTATATTCGATTTATATTACTATTATTAATTAGGCCTAATATTAAGGGTATTATTATTATTATTATTATTATTATTATTAAATTTATATTAATAATTTTATTAAAACCCTGGAAATCAAAGGTTGATCTTATGATGTAAATGTTGCTTTGCTGTATTCATTTTATTTATTTATTTGTAAAAAAAAAAAGGAACATTTTGCATGCATAATATTTACAAGACCATTAGCTGTTTAAAATGGTTTGATCACGTCACGCCGCAGGAACATGAAGATCCCAAACTCATCCGTCAGACTGGAGTGCTGCAGATCCTCCAGGGCTTTTCACTTCGGATCTCTCCGTGTCGGTCTGAAGCGGAATCGGATTGACGGAGCGTTTGGGATGGATGTGTCCTGTACCGACACGGATCACTTCACCGCGAGAGACGGGATCTCCTCAGCATTACAGTTATTACTCTCTTAACAGCTCACAGAAGACAGCGGCTGAACCCACACCGGCCCGGTCTCCGTAATAAAGCCCGTTTCCAGAGACTGGAGTTCACGGAGCGCAGCGTAATTGAAATTGTTTCCGGCTGATAAAAACAGTGGAGGAGCGCGAGAGAGAGAAGAGGTCATCGTGACAGCGCTGCTCATCCATCAGACTGCTGCTCTTTATATGCAAACCACGCAGTCGAGTTCAGGACGTATATATACTGTATATACTATATATGTGACCCTGGACCACAAAACCAGTCTTAAGTGTCAATTTTTTCGAAATTGAGATTTATGCATCCTCTGAAAGCTGAATAAATAGGCTTTCCATTGATGTATGGTTTGTTAGGATCGGACCATATTTGTCTGAGATACAACTATTTGAAAATCTGGAATCTGGGTCAATGACATATAAGGATTTTCGACAAATACAAAAATAATAATATCTATTGGAATTGTTCAAACATTAAGAATGTTGTGTGCACATAAATTCATATTAGAATATTAAATTATGTGATTTTAGTGTTTTTTCATCTAGTTTAATAAAAAAAATGTCAGGTGGTGCGACCGTGATTTATCTTAAAATTTATTCATTTCCTTAACGTTTTTTTTTATTTCAAATTTTTTAATAATTAAAATAATTTTTAATAATTAAAAAAAAAATGAAATTAAAGTGTGAGTTTGAGTTTTTGTAAATAATTATTTATTATTTATGTTTTTTTTTAATTCTATAATTTTTAGAACAAAAATATGAGAATTATTTACAAAAACTAAAAAAAAAAAAAAAATAAAAAAAAAAAAATTAAATACTTTGATCCTAAACATTTTAATTACTGAGAACTTATAAAAAATGTTATGCATGTTAAGAAAATTAATTAATTTCAAGATGAATCACGGTCGCACCACCTGACATTTTTTTATTCATCTAGACACTAAAATCCCTTAATTTAAAAGTTTAATATGAATTTATGTGCACACAACATTCTTAATCATGAAGTATGGATTTGCAGTTTGCAAGATCCTAGCTAACATATTAGGTTATAGCAATGTTGTGGGAACGTTGTTTTGAAATGTTTCTAAGAACATTAAAATGTCCAGTTTTCTTGTCGTGATTAGAACGTTATTTAAATGTTATAAAAATCTTTCGTACAACATTCTAGTGACTTTATTTTTCACCAAAAATATAACACTATTTGAATTTGAATCTAAGAACATTAAAACATTGATAATAATCAGGAATGTTTCTCGAGCAGCAAATCAGCATATTAGAATGATTTCTGAAGATCATGTGACACTGAAGACTGCAGTAATGATGCTGAAAATACAGCTGCGCATCACAGAAATAAATTACAGTTTAACACATATTCACACAAAAAATAGTTATTGTAAATAGTAATAATATTTCACAATTTTTACTGTATTTTTGATCGAATAAATGCAGCTTTGGTGAGCAGAAGAGACTTCTTTCAATGAATTTGTATTAAATGTTTTCAGATAGTTATGTATAATAAATTGATAAAATGGTCCCAGTGGGCGCTGGTTTCTGGGTCGGTGCAAAACCAGTTTTTCTGGCCCAGAAATGAGTGTTTTAGTGTGAAATGCTGGCAGATTGTGCTCAGGCGTCCTGTCGGTGGATAAGAGGAATCTGTCTCTCTCTCTGTGTCTGTTATCAGATATCTCAGCTCTGTCGAGCTTCCAGAAAACATGCTGTCAGTTTCAGCAGTCGAGAAACTCAATCACAGCTGATAACAGACTGAACTGAGTGTGTGAGTGTGTGTGTGTGTGTGTGTCTGTGTGTGTGTGTGTGTGTGTGTGTGTGTGTGTGTGTGTGTGTGTGTGTGTGTGTGTGTCTGTGTGTGTCTGTGTGTGTCTGTGTGTGTGTGTGTGTGTGTGTGTGTGTGTGTGTGTGTGTGTGTACTCACACTCCTCCTCTTTGGGGTCGAGTTGAGTGACGCTGATTGACAGGCGGTCGACTCTCTCCTGAAGCGAATTCACTCGAAATGAGAAGGAATGAGCTTCATTAAAGAGCTCGCCGAACAAATCCTCTGCATATTTACCTGAACACACACAAAACACCCCAAAACAACAGAAAAAATACATTATTTTCATGCTAATTAACCTCAGTTTTAGTTCTTCTCATGATTCTCTGATGTGGTTCTTATTAATGTAATAAAATGATATTTTATTTAAATCAGCATCAATTTAAGGCAGTTCAACAATGATGAATGCATATGCATAATATAAGTTACCTAGTTATATAAAATAATAAACTTTGTAAACAAAAGGTTATTTAAAAAAAGTTAACAGCATATATAAATAAAATAACACATAGAATAATTTCTTTATATAAAGTACAAATACATAAAGTATGCAATATAAAATAAATAAAAATAAAATCATTGTTAATAAATAAAAAAATAATAAAAAATTATACATTGTTTTATTTTTCATGCAAAATATAAATTTCCTTTTTTTTTTTTAGATTTTTGCAGTTCAACAAATATTTATACAAATATACTTGTATAATAAATGTAGAGAGAGAAATTATAAAAAGAATAAAAATAACAAAAATAAAAATTAACATTTATATATATAATAATTTATTATATAATATACAAATCTATAATGCATATACTATAAAGAATAATAAAAATAATGAAATAAAAAGTAATAAAGTTAATAAAATAAATAAAATAATAAAAAGTATATATTTTTTAATATAATTTTTTATGCAAAATACAAATTCTATTTTTCTTTAGATAAATGTTACCATAATGAATAAATATTTTACAATTTAAAATACAAGAACAACTTATATATGTAGAGAGAGGTAAATAATAAAATTTGTAAAACATAATAATAATATGAATAAATAAATAAAGATATTAATAAAGATATTCCTTTTAATTTGGGGTTGAAATGTGATCTGGACAAACGTGCTTCATCCAGATGTACAGAGTACAGTGAGCAGGTACAGTATTGTATGGCATTGCAGATGTGCCACCGTACAACATCAGAAGTGCTTGTATGTGTATCTAGAGACGGAGGAGCATGTCTGTGGAGATCTGGACTCACTCAGGCTGCTCAGCTGACGGATGACGTTGGCCAGAGAGATGTTGGTCACACACTCCAGCTCGTTCTTGATGCTGTGCGGCAGAGCTGTGTGACACAGGTGACGAGGCTCGATACTGCGCTTGACCAGCGGCATCCTGACGCTCTCGCTCGCTCACCACACCTGACACAGAGAGAGAGAGAGAGAGAGAGAGAGAGTCAGTCACTCGCTCGCTCACCACACCTAACACAGAGAGAGAGAGAGAGAGAGAGAGAGAGAGAGTCAGTCAGTCACTCGCTCACCACACCTGACACAGAGAGAGAGAGAGAGAGAGAGAGAGAGAGAGTCAGTCACTCGCTCGCTCACCACACCTGACACAGAGAGAGAGAGAGAGAGAGAGAGAGTCGCTCGCTCGCTCACCACCAGTGATGGGAATAACGGCGTTATAAATAAACGGCGTTACTAACGGCGTTATTTTTTTCAGTAACGAGTAATCAAACGAATGACTGTTTCCCCGTTACAACGCCATTACTGTTACTGACAATAAAATGTGGAGTTACTATATTATATTATTATAATTTAATTTTTCAGTTCATTTGAATGGATGCGCAGTGCAGCTGTATTTGACGTACCGTAAACAGCTTTCTCTCACATACACGCACGCAAAGAAAGATACAGAGCAAGAGAGTCTTTCATAACATGCAGAGGTGACGCGCTACATGTAAACGATATTCTGTGTTGTATTTTCCTGTCAAAATAACGGAGTTACTCTGGAATTCTTCAGCTTTTAAGAACTGCCGGTTTCTCCGATAGTGGGCGGGACTAATTCGCAAACGACAATCTCATTGGCTGGCGCTCACCTATTGTCGTCCCTGTTTTGATTTCAACAAATAAATTCGCGCAAACGCAGACAACGTGATTAATATTCATGAACCCAGCAGCTTATTAATCCTTAGTGCGTTTTATATTGATGACAAATATGCATTCATACTTGGTTATTCTAATTACTAAAGTTCTATCATCATATAATATTAAATTATCATAATATTATATTATAATGCTTGACTGACTGATGCTAAGTGTCAGAAGATAAATAGTGTAGATTAATGTACGTTTTATAATAATAATTTATTATTTTTAGTGTCCATTTCATTAATTTAACATATTTAATATTGGGGGCCTCCAAAGTTATTTGACATTTGAACATTTTTTTAAAAGTAACGCAATAGTTACTTTCCCTGGTAATGTTACTTTTATAATGATGTAACTCAGTTACTATTTGTGAGAAGTAACTAGTAACTATAACTAATTACTTTTTTAAAGTAACATGCCCAACACTGCTCACCACACCTGACACAGAGAGAGAGAGAGAGAGAGAGAGAGAGAGTCAGTCACTCGCTCGCTCGCTCGCTCACCACACCTGACACACAGAGAGAGAGAGAGAGAGAGAGAGAGAGAGAGAGTCAGTCACTCGCTCGCTCACCACACCTGACACACAGAGAGAGAGAGAGAGAGAGAGAGAGAGAGTCAGTCACTCGCTCGCTCACCACACCTGACACACAGAGAGAGAGAGAGAGAGAGAGAGAGAGAGAGTCAGTCACTCGCTCGCTCACCACACCTGACACAGAGAGAGAGAGAGAGAGAGAGAGAGAGAGAGAGTCAGTCACTCGCTCGCTCACCACACCTGACACAGAGAGAGAGAGAGAGAGAGAGAGAGAGAGTCAGTCAGTCACTCGCTCGCTCACCACACCTGACACACAGAGAGAGAGAGAGAGAGAGAGAGAGTCAGTCACTCGCTCGCTCACCACACCTGACACAGAGAGAGAGAGAGAGAGAGAGAGAGAGAGAGAGAGAGAGAGAGTCAGTCACTCGCTCGCTCACCACACCTGACACACAGAGAGAGAGAGAGAGAGAGTCAGTCACTCGCTCGCTCACCACACCTGACACACAGAGAGAGAGAGAGAGAGAGAGAGAGAGAGTCAGTCAGTCACTCGCTCGCTCACCACACCTGACACACAGAGAGAGAGAGAGAGAGAGAGAGAGTCAGTCACTCGCTCGCTCACCACACCTGACACACAGAGAGAGAGAGAGAGAGAGAGAGAGTCAGTCAGTCACTCGCTCGCTCACCACACCTGACACACAGAGAGAGAGAGAGAGAGAGAGAGAGAGAGAGTCAGTCACTCGCTCGCTCACCACACATGACACACAGAGAGAGAGAGAGAGAGAGAGAGAGAGAGAGAGTCAGTCACTCGCTCGCTCACCACACCTGACACACAGAGAGAGAGAGAGAGAGAGAGAGAGAGAGAGTCACACGCTCGCTCGCTCACCACACCTGACACACAGAGAGAGAGAGAGAGAGAGAGAGAGAGAGAGTCAGTCACTCGCTCGCTCACCACACCTGACACACAGAGAGAGAGAGAGAGAGAGAGAGAGAGTCAGTCACTCGCTCGCTCACCACACATGACACACAGAGAGAGAGAGAGAGAGAGAGAGAGAGAGAGAGTCAGTCACTCGCTCGCTCACCACACCTGACACACAGAGAGAGAGAGAGAGAGAGAGAGAGAGTCAGTCACTCGCTCGCTCACCACACATGACACACAGAGAGAGAGAGAGAGAGAGAGAGAGAGAGAGTCAGTCACTCGCTCGCTCACCACACCTGACACACAGAGAGAGAGAGAGAGAGAGAGAGAGAGTCAGTCACTCGCTCGCTCACCACACCTGACACACAGAGAGAGAGAGAGAGAGAGAGAGAGAGAGAGTCAGTCACTCGCTCGCTCACCACACCTGACACACAGAGAGAGAGAGAGAGAGAGAGAGAGAGTCAGTCACTCGCTCGCTCACCACACATGACACACAGAGAGAGAGAGAGAGAGAGAGAGAGAGAGAGAGAGAGAGTCAGTCACTCGCTCGCTCACCACACCTGACACACAGAGAGAGAGAGAGAGAGAGAGAGAGAGAGTCACACGCTCGCTCGCTCACCACACCTGACACACAGAGAGAGAGAGAGAGAGAGAGAGAGTCACACGCTCGCTCGCTCACCACACCTGACACACAGAGAGAGAGAGAGAGAGAGAGAGAGAGAGAGAGTCACACGCTCGCTCACCACACCTGACACACAGAGAGAGAGAGAGAGAGAGAGAGAGAGAGAGTCACACGCTCGCTCGCTCACCACACCTGACACACAGAGAGAGAGAGAGAGAGAGAGAGAGTCACACGCTCGCTCGCTCACCACACCTGACACACAGAGAGAGAGAGAGAGAGAGAGAGAGAGAGAGAGTCACACGCTCGCTCGCTCACCACACCTGACACACAGAGAGAGAGAGAGAGAGAGAGAGAGAGAGAGTCACACGCTCGCTCGCTCACCACACCTGACACACAGAGAGAGAGAGAGAGAGAGAGAGAGTCAGTCACTCGCTCGCTCACCACACCTGACACACACAGAGAGAGAGTGAAAAAGAAAAGGAGTGAAAGTCTTCGCCAGAGTGATGAAAAGCACAGCCCTTGGAAATGCACCAGAAAACAGCAGAAACTTCAACAACACGAGAAGCTCTCGGCCAACGAGAACCCCTCGTCCTCCAACAGAGTCCAGAGCAGCCGCCGGACCGCCATCACAACACAAGAGCTACGCAGCCGCCGGACCGCCATCACAACACAAGAGCTACGCAGCCGCCGGACCGCCATCACAACACAAGAGCTACGCAGCCACCGGACCGCCATCACAACACAAGAGCTACGCAGCCACCGGACCGCCATCACAACACAAGAGCTACGCAGCCGCAGTTCAACGACCACAAAACCCTGCAGCTGCTGGACTCAAGCAGACAAGACGTCTGCTGAACACCGTCTGCTCCAGACTCATGATATAACTCACACACGTACATATACACACACTTTACACACAAACCTATTCATGAAGTCTCTTAAAATCAGTTGCTGGAGTATACAGGGTCTGCGCTCTTCTACTCTCAGTAACAAGTCTGCAGACCAAGACTCAGCAGTGTAACAGATACGGACATCTGTATCTTTCATGAAACGTGGCGTCGCAGTAATGAGGCTTTACATCGTCCAATAGGATTCAAAGAAATTGTTGTTCCTTCATTAAAAAAATTCTAAAATTAAATATGGCCGTGACTCAGGTGGAATACTTGTTTGGCACAAAGACAATTTGAAGCACTTGATAAAAATTGTTAAAATTGAAAATTCATCTACGACCTCATGTCCACAGATTTCACTCCAGATACTAATGGAATAAACTCAGCAACATCCAATCTTAATTATGTTTCAAACATTGGCCACTATATCTAACACTAAACAACCAAACAAACAATAAAAAAGAATATGTGGTTTGATAATGAATGCAGTTGTCTCAGAAAAGAGCTTCGACGACCGGCCAATCAGACGCTACGGCTCGCCTACTCCAACTGCTTGAGCAATGATAAAAACCTCATTTGCAACAAAAGAGGTCAATATTATCAAGCTAAAATTGATGAAATTGATAAAATTGATTAAAAAATGTAAAGCCCCAAATCAAACACAGTACTCCAGTCTGGAGCTCTTACTTTAAAACTCTGTACTCAGACCTCGACCAGCCCCAAACTAACACAGAGAAAACTAGAAGATTTAAAGAAAACTAGAACAAATGGCCATGATTATAACAACATCAGAAACAACAGAGCACATTACAAATCTCAAATTAAAGAAGACAACCTCAGTGATGAAATCTCAAACTCTGCAGCCCTCACGTGATTCAAGCTCTGGTAAACTGATTCAGTCTGATCTGATCTCCGCTGACGTCCCTGAGACCTGGTCTGAAGGACTGATCGCTCCTAGATATAAAAAAGGAGATACATTGGATCCCAGTGATTACCGTGGTATTTGCGTGGGCGGTAACCTAGCAAAGCTTTTCTGAAATATAATAAACAACCACATAGAGACGTTCCTCACAAGACGCAGCATCCTAAATAAATCACAGATTGGCTTTTTATCTTTTCATTTATTTAGATGGAATTTATTTATTATTATTTAGGTTGTTATTTATGTTGTTGTTATATATATGTTAATTCTTTGGCAACAGTGTGTTACACATTCATGCTAATAAAGCTGAATTGAATTGAATCGAATTGAACTGAATTGAGAGAGAGTCACTCGCTCGCCCACCACACCTGACACACAGAGAGAGAGAGAGAGAGAGAGCGCGAGTCATGTACTCATTTATTTTTATTTTATTTTATTTTTTTATGTATAATATGGACATGTATATGTGTTTCCCCATGATTTTATTTATCTGTATAATATATGTATTGCTTTGGCAACATTGTGATGTTACACAGTCATGCCAATAAAGCTAATCTGAATTGAATTGAATTGAATTGAGTCACTCGCTCGCTCGCTCACCACACCTGACACACAGTGAGGGAGAGAGAGAGTCACTCGCTCGCCCACCACACCTGACACACAGTGAGGGAGAGAGAGAGAGAGAGAGAGAGAGAGTGAGAGTCACTCGCTCGCCCACCACACCTGACACACAGAGGTAGAGAGAGAGAGAGAGAGAGAGAGAGAGAGAGAGTCACACGCTCACCCAACACACCTGACACAGAGAGAGAGAGAGAGAGAGAGAGAGAGAGTCACATGCTCGCCCAACACACCTGACACAGAGAGAGAGAGAGAGAGAGAGAAAGAGAGAGAGAGAAAGAGAGAGAGAGAGAGAGTCACACGCTCACCCAACACACCTGACAGAGAGAGAGAGAGAGAGAGAGTCACTCGCTCACCACACCTGGGAAAAACATCCTACTGAAACTCTACATCTAGATTTCTGTAAAAGAATACTCAAAGTCCAAAGAAAAACACCAAACAATGGATGCAGGGCAGAATTAGGCCAATACCCTCTCCCTCTAAACACTTCAAGACAAGCGACCCCAGAACACACCATTATAAAGCCCTGAAACACCAAGAGCTGAAGCCCACAAAGAGTCCCTCCTTCAGCTGGAGCTGAGACCGCCTCAGGACTCACACACACACAGATCATCAACACAGAGAAACACAAGCACGTCACACACTGGACAAACACCATCAAAACCAACACAGATTACAATATTCAGCACTAAATCACTACCTGAGCTCAGTGACTGAGGAGACACTCTGGAAAACACTGACGATGTACACACTCAGTGAACACAGTCTGGCCGTAGAGACGAGCCGACACACACACACACACACACACACACACACACACACACACACACTCAGTGAACACAGTCTGGCTGTAGAGACGGGCCGGACACACACACACACACACACTCAGTGAACACAGTCTGGCCGTAGAGACGAGCCAGACACACACACACACACACACACACTCAGTGAACACAGTCTGGCCGTAGAGACGGGCCGGACACACACACACACACACACTCAGTGAACACAGTCTGGCCGTAGAGACGAGCCGGACACACACACACACACACACACACACACACACACTCAGTGAACACAGTCTGGCCGTAGAGACGAGCCGGACACACACACACACACACACACACACACACACTCTCAGTGAACACAGTCTGGCCGTAGAGACGAGCCGGACACACACACACACACACACACACACACACACACACACACACACACACACACACACACACACACACACACACACACACACACTCAGTGAACACAGTCTGGCCATAGAGACGAGCCGGACACACACACACACACACACACACACTCAGTGAACACAGTCTGGTCGTAGAGACGGGCCGGACACACACACACACACACACACACACACACACACACACACACACACACACACACACACACACACACACACACACACACACACACTCAGTGAACTGGCCATAGACAGATATGGCTCTCCCGTGAGGAGAGAATCTGTTCCCACTGCAGTCTGGGAGAGGTCTGGGAGTGCCCAAAGTACCTAAACATCAGAAACCACTACTATCCCAAAATAAACACAATTTTTCCCCAATTTAATAACTGCACCCCAACTGAAAAACTCACCTTCATTCTTGGTGAAAAATCTGAATGTGCAAATACAGCGGCAGGATTTACAGCAGCCTGCCAACTCCTGAGGGACGGCCACAGCCAAGAGACCAACATCCAGCGAATATACGGCTAACACACCAAACACATGACTGTAGATAACGTTGAGTTCAGTTATTCAGTTTATTAGTTCAATACATAAAAAATCTTGTCACTCAACCTTTACTACATCATATATGTATCCAGATGTTTTAATATCATTCTTTTAATATTACTTCAATTTAAACTGCTATATTGTTCCAAATCACACAGCTGTATATGTTCTCTTCTCCTGTGCAAAACGTGTCACGCCACTAAAGCTGAGAGAGAGAGTGACTCGCTCGCTCACCACGCCTTACACACGGAGAGAGAGACAGCTGTGAGAATCAGTGAATCACAGCTGCTCGACACGTTTAGGCAGAAATAATCACATTAAGAGCAAAAGAAATCTCACACGGACCCATCAGAGAAACAGCCAACAACCACAGACTTCACGCTCTGTTCAGCATTCTCTTCTGAAATCATTACATTATATTATATTAAAATAATAGATTTATATCGTACAAATGCTATAAACATAACCCAGCAACAACTTTATTTATATACCATTTTTACACACACATTTCTATAATATTTTTATTCAATCAATTATAATTTAAAACTAAATAATAATAATTAAATAAATTATAGTTTTAAAATCATTTCTAAATATAATACTTGCATTTTTTTGATAACTTAAAAGCAATTATATTTTAAAATAAATCATATTAATTATATACATTTTTACAATTTAAAAAATTTATATATATATATTTGTAATGGAAATATTATTAATGGAATCGCATCCAAAATAAAAGTTTTTGTTTACATAATATATGTGTGTGTACTGTGTATATTTATTATGAATATATAAATATACACACATGCATGCATATATTTAAGAAACATATGTAACGTTTATATATTAAATATATTTATATATGATATCAATTATATGAATATAAATACATATATACATAAATATTTTCAAAATATATGCTGTATGTGTATATGTACACATAATAAATATACACAATTTTTTTTTGGAAGCGATTAATCATTTGACAGCACTAATATATATATATATATATATATATATATATATATATACTTATTACATTTACATTTAGTCATTTAGCAGATGCTTTAATCCAAAGCGACTTACAAATGAGGACAATAGAAGCAATCAAAACCAACAAAACATGTAAGTGCTAAGACAAATTTTAATATTTTTATGTATTATTTATTGATACAAAATAAAGATGAAGACGATTAATGTGTATTTAGACACGTTCCGAATATTGGTAACACAGCTGCAATGAATCTAAATGAAACGTAATATTAAACGGCTTATATAATACATGTGACTCCTGCTGTGGTGAAGCACCGCACCGATACTGATTTTTCAGAGTTCGTGTTCTAGCGCACTGATGGAAGCTGCCGAGGAGTGTGTGTGAAGGAGCTCGTTTGTCTTGTTTAATGAGTGTCGCGGTTAACGCGCTTCTCCTGATGAGTTCTGGCGGGTCTGATGAAGGATCGTCAGCCGTTAAATCAGAGCATGAGCGTTTCTTCACGACGGATCTGCTGCTTCTGAACGCTTGACGAACAGCAGAGCGCTGGACATTCAGTCTGTACTGTAATATGTGACCCTGGACCACAAAACCAGTCGCTGGGGTATATTTGTAGCAATAGACAATACATTGCATGGGTTAAAATGATCGATTTTTCTTTTATGCCAAAAATCATTAGGATATTAAGTAAAGATCATGTTCCATGAAGATATTTAGCAAATTTCTTACCGTAAATGTATCAAAACGTAATTTTTGATTAGTAATATGCATTGCTAAGAACTTCATTTGAACAACTTTAAAGGTGATTTTCTCAATATTTAGATTTTTTTGCACCCTCAGATTCCAGATTTTCAAATAGTTGTATCTCAGCCAAATATCGTCCGATCCTAACAAACCATACATCAATGGAAAGATCATTTATTCAGCTTTCAGATGATGTATAAATCTCAATTTTGAAAAAATTGACACTTAAAGGAACACTCCATTTTTTTTGGAAATAGGCTCATTCTCCAACTCCCCCAGAGTTAATAAGTTGAGTTTTACCGTTTTTGAATCCATTCAGCCGATCTCCGGATCTGGTGATAGCACTTTTAGCATAGCTTAGCATAGATCATTGAATCCGATTAGACCAGTAGCATCAAAGAGTTTCGATATTTCTCCTATTTAAAACTTGACTCTTCTGTAGTTATATCGTGTACTAAGACTGGCAGAAAATGAAAAGTTGCGATTTTCTAGGCTGATATGATTAGGAACTATACTCTCATTCCGGCGTAATAATCAAGGAACTTTGCTGCCGTAACATGGCCGCGGGAGGCGCAGTGATATTACGTAGCGCCTGAAAGTAGTCCCCAGCTAGGTAACTAGTTATAATATAGCTGGGGACTACTTTCAGGCGCTACGTAATATCACTACGTGGACGATAAAAACGTCTCTACGATCTGCTTTTGAAAAAATATCGTGGTATCGTGCTACAGCGCACGTTCTATCAGTTACAGTTCTGGCACCGCCGGATATATATATAATATATATTTATATATTAAAAATAATTAAAATATTATTGTTTAATGCTATTATTAATGTTTTTCTGTTTATTCATTTCTTGACGCACACAGTGTTATAGTATTATTTTTATACCATTATATTACAGTATATATTAATATTTTAAATGAGCTTTTATTTGAATGTTCATATATTCATATTAATATAAATATAATTTAATATTAATATATATATAAACAATTTTATTTCAATTGCAGATTAAGCTTTAGTGATTATTTTTATCAGTTTACTTTTTTTTAATTATATTTAGCTCTAGATTATTTTTTAGTTTTAGTTTATTTATTTTATTTTATTAATGTATTTATATATTTTTAGTTTATTTTATTCATTTCAGTTCACTGCCAAGGCAACGTTTTTCATTTTTGTTTCATATTATTAAATTTAATGTTTTTTCACCTTTATTTCAATAAATTAATTTTTTTTATTTATTTATTATTAATAGTTTTAGTTGCAGTTTTGGTTCACAATAAGAATTCTGCCCCCACAGCATGCAGATGATGTTATTATTATAATTATTTCTTATATTAGAATTATTCAATCAAAGTTCATGAAATCATCTGCAGAACAGCACCGGCTGATGATTCATCCGCAGTAAGAGCAGAGTCATGAATTAAACTCTAATGAAATAATGGAACGAGCTGCTGATGGGTGTTTGATATGCAGAAAGCAAACGAGACGCTTTACGATCCGCCATCACCACGGCAACCTCGCGCTGGCCATCACTGTCCTTCCCTCAGTGCCAATATATTCACACATCCCAGAATCCTCTGGGGCCACAGGTGTTCACGGGTTTCCCAGCATCCTCTGCTCTCATCCTCCTCACAAGGTGCATCCCAAATCACCTACTTACGCACTATTCTATGACGTTTTGTAGTATAAATAGTGCGAGTAGTGCGTTCACACTGAAAATTACAAAAAGAAAAATTACACTTTAAATACCCGGATGATGCACTTAAAAAAAAAAAACGGGGAAAAAACGAAGTGTGCACTTCATGCACTCAACTTTCTGAGCTTTAATTACGTTGTGAAGGGGGAGGGGCTTACGGACTAAGATTATTAATGACAAAATAACCTCATAAAATTCATACACTACATGGTTGAGTACATGGTCCATAAGTATATAGTGTATCATTTGGTCATTATAATGCATCATTATAGTGCAGCATATATATATATATATATACACACACACACACACATATATAATATTGATTTTGTCTGTGATTTAAAATGTATTCAAAAGTTTGGGGTCAGTGAGATTTTTTAATGTTTAGTTAAAAGTCTCTTGTGCTCATCAAGACTGCATTTATTTGATTAAAAATACAGTAAAAATTGTGAAATAGTTTTGTAATGTAAAACAGCTGTTTTCTATGTGAATGTGTTAAACTGTAATTTATTTCTGTGATGCGCAGCTGTATTTTCAGCATCATTACTGCAGTCTTCAGTGTCACATGATCTTCAGAAATCATAATAATATGCTGATTTACTGCTCAAGAAACATTTCTGATTATTATCAATGTTGAAAACAGTCGTGCTGTACAATATTTTTGTGGAAACTGATGCATTTTATTTTTCAGGATTCACAGATGAATAGAAAGTTCAAAAGAACAGCATTTATTTGAAATAGAACCCTTCTGAAACTGAAGGTCACTTTTGATCAATTTAATGCGTCCTTGAATAAAAGCATGTTTCTTAAAAAAATAAATAAATCTGACTGACCCACAGTTTAAAAATATTGCCGTTTATTACTATAAATATGAAATATCAATTTTTAGCAGTCTGATAAAGTCAAGTAAGAAGCAAAAATTGACTGTTTTCAGAACAGTTTGGTTTTTACCTGTTTTTCACTTTTAGCTTTCATCTGTCTAATCTTCTGAAGACACTACAGAAAGCTGCGAACTTTATATATTCTGTATGACTGATTTGATTTGCAGTGTCCTGCACTAAAACTGACCCTGAACAAACACTCCACGGCATTTGCATAAAGACAGAGACCAATCACAGAGAGCGGAACGCTCCCGCAGCAGCCAATCAGAGCGCAGCCAGCCCAGCCTCAGCCAATCAGAGAGCTCAGGATGGCTGTGGATGCGATCGGCCCAACAGCTGGTTTCCATTAGAGCCTCCTGAGGTTCTCACACGGGAAACAAAAGAGCCGGAGAGAGCAAGACTCTTACGTAACGCGCACACATAATCGCTCATGGATCCGTGGCTCAGTCTCGTTATGTGTGGATAACAAGCAGCTTCATCTCAAATAGTGAACTCTCGTTTGTTAAGGTGTCGTCCATGTCTGCAGGCGTGTGCCGTTGTGTTTGCATTACAGCACACTTCCATTTCTGCAGTGCACAGTACGTGCTTCCTTTGACCTGCTGCATTGTATGTGCAAATTCCCAAGGAATGCATGAACTGACCAAATATATACATTGATGCAATGCAATTCACTTTGGATAAAAGCGCCTGCCAAATGCATGAGTGTCAATGCAGAGCAAACTGCATGGCATGCTCTATCCCACAATGCAATGCAATCAACTAGATCTTCACTTTCAAGTGTGATGGATGAAGCTGGCATAAAACCACACATTTTAATATCTCTTTTGAGTACTAACTGCCAATGCCATTTTATGCCAAATTTATTTTGGAGATAACTAAAGTAAATATAAATGCAAAGTGGAAGAAAAAATGTATGAAAATATAAAAACTACATTTAAAAATAGCAAAATAAGAATACATTTTTTAAATTGTAATTTTTATGCAAATACTGCAAGTAATTGTAATGTTTATATTATGAGAATGAATTTAATATATGTATCAAAAAAGTATAAAAACATTAAAAATAACACATTTTTGTTTTATATATCACTTTATCATGTTTATACACACACACACACACACACACACACACTCACACACACACACACACTCACACTCACACACACACACACACACACACACACACACACACTCACACTCACACTCACACTCACACTCACACTCACACACACACACAATTCCTAAAATTGTAACTTTAATGCAAAAATGCTAATATTATGAACATGAATATAATATACTTCTTCTTAAACATGTCTTTTATACCTAAACCCTAAAATGCAATGTAAACGTTAAATCATGCAATGTAAACGCTATATTCATGGCACGTAAATATTTTAGTTATATAACATAATCTGTGCATTTATTTTATATAATGTGACCAAAAGTACAGCATATTAATTGTTTATTAATATTATATTCATGTATATTGCATATACTATTAATACTTGATAATGTGTATAATATATTTAATATTAATATTTTAAAAGCATCCAGGACGGCACTAGACAAGTGAAGGAAAATATTTATATTTATTTAATAAAACATTTGCTATTAATTCAGTTGGGACTGTTTCTCACACATTTATCTGTTTATTTATCCATTTTAGTTTTTGGGTGAATGATTTGTTTTTGTAGTTTGGATGTGAGATCTCTGAGGGTTCAGAACAAGCGACTGCAAACAGTCACGCTGAAGTTAAAGCAGTAGATTGTGTCTGAATGAAACGGGTCTGTTATAGCTTTGATCGTTCATCAGAGATGTTTTCGAGAGCGTCTCTAATGCCGCAGATCGAGTCTGACGCTGTATCTGATGAATGAAGCTCCTCGAGCGCCGGAGCAGATCCGGGATCAGCGTGCTCTGTGTAATTGAATGTGAGTAAACGGCCGCGCTCGTGTCCGCTGTGACCTTCACCACTGATGCGTCAACCTGCATGAATAAATAAGACGCCCGAGCTGAGGCTGATATCCCAGAGTGCTTTGCTCTTATCTGCGTCTATATGGCCGACTCTGGACATGCACAAACACACACACACACACACACACACACACACACACACACACACACACACACACACACACACACACACACAGCAGAAATACAGGACCAGTCACAATGTGAGCTCTGGTGTCTCTCATCGATCCAGCTGTCTAAATTAGAGCTGCATGATTAGAATTAGCTCTGACATCCACGGGAACGAGCGTAACACTGATCATTCAGAGAAACTGATTAGCATCGCTCCAGTCAACAGTTCCGTTAAATACGACAGCACTGATGAATCCTCCGGAGAAATCACAGCCATTCAGCTCCAAACCTGCTGCTTCTGGAATGAAACGCACTGGACTCTGAGTCTTAACGAGAAGAGACTATTCAACAAATCATTTAATCAATGACCTCAGACGCTTCAGACACATGATGATGCCTCCAAACACTGCATGTGAAAATTTATATATTAAATATGATATAAAATATAAAGTGTAACATACAACAATTAATAAATAATTATAAAAAATATCAAATTATAATACATAGGCTATATAACTATAAAATATATCAAATAAATTTACACACACACACACAGTTTGTTTACAGTTTCTGGTTCACTTGCAAAAAAGGGTGGTGTGAATGCAAACCGCACCAAATAAAAAAAAAATTATTATTTTTTTTTTTAAAAATCAACATTGTATTTAGTCCAAACCAAAGCAAGTGAACTAGCGGACTTTCCTGGTGTGAAAACACCCTAATTGGCTTGATGCTATACTCCGATTAAAAAGTGTTCCTTTCATTTTTTTGAGCAGTGTGTGTGTGTGTGTATATATATATATATATATATATATATATATATATATATATAAAATCCAAATTATCGAATTACTTTTGTAAATTACATTCAAATCATATTTTTACATTTACAATTGCAATTTTTTAAACTTTTATACATTAATAAATTACTCCGTCAGTTTTTTTTAAACTATTAAATATGTGTTGGTTTTGCACTAAGCATTCGGAGAAACGCCTTCAAACTGCAACGGGACACAACCACAGCCAATCAGAATGTAACACACAGGATTTTGGACCAATGACAATGAGTGGGCGGAGCTACACGATATTTACCAAGCGATGCTCATCGCGGCTAATTATTTAGAACAAAGTATCATCGTTAAATTTCAATCTTAGGGTAATAACACACTTTTCGGAGAAAGCCACAATCTGGAGACTGGACTCGAGTGTTTTCGCACAGCAGCGCAAAATCGACACTTTAGTATCGATACTCAAATAAAAAATTTCGATACTAAGGTGTGTTTTATTTACCAGTGATTTTGTTTATTTAACAAAAAAATAATAATCTGCACAATATGCATTGAAATGGAATGTTAGCGAATAATTGTGTAGAATACAACTTTTTTCCTGCTCATCTGAACATAAGCAAATGTTGCAAGACAGAACCAATCAATCACAGCTCGCGTTCACTCATTCTGACTCATCGAAGCACTGAAGCATTAGGGAACGGCAGCCCAGAACAATGCTTATCAGAGGACAGAAAAAACATATATGTTTGAGTTATTTCACAATAAACTAATTGAAACTGTACGTTAAAAATTCATATTGAACATTAAAAGTTCATATTGATCATGTTCTATTCTGTTAATTTAAATCATACACTGTCAGAATAAAAAGGTTGTATTTTATGCGTGCAACAGCCTATCACTGCAGTCCCTTATGAAAATAAACCATGGTTTTCCTAAAGTTACCATACTTCAACTATAGTATTTGTAGTATAGTATAGTATTTCCATGGTTACCACTACAGTAAACATATTTTAACCATGTGTAAACAAAAATATAACCTAATGAGTTGCAATTAAGGTGTGTTAAATGCATATCAGATATAAAGTTAGGTCTTAGTAATTTAATAATTTAATAAATTTCATAATTTAAAAGTTCAGTTTAGAATATCGGTATTGGTATCGGTATCAGTATCGGTATCGGTATCGGCGATACTGGCTGTCTGACGCTGAAACGACGTCTCGGATCCATCTGGTTAACTGTCATCAAATGATTCTGCCGTTCTCGTGTCATATCCTGCTGTTTTCTCTCTTCACAGTCTGTTCCAGAAGCGCTCATGCATGAACACGGACTCAGATGATGGACAGACGCCAAACGCTCATCGCGACACGGACGAGCTGCAGATACATGTGCTTCCAACGACACATATGTGGAATACTTCTCATATTAAAACATCATTTCAAACCCAAAATGACACGAGGAACTAAATGATGCTGTGAGCGAAACACTGACCTGTGCTGATATACATCAAACAGCAAAATATGTCCTTCAAAAATGGTGAAATACAGTTTTATGGCTGGTAAGAAACGTTTATCACTTGTAAATCTTTATGCTATATTGCAAACTATACATAAATGGCCAGTTTGAATGCTTTTCTCCATCATTTGATCATAATTACTGCTGCCATGGTCAGTGGAATTAAATTTACCTCCTGCATTCTATAATACGTCTGGAAGAGTTGCGTGTGTGCAAAAGTAATGTTTGCTCTGAAAACATACTCCTAAACCAGCGCATACTAACTAGACAAGTTGGACTGTAAGTGGTTAGTAAATAAGATGCATATGCAATACACTGCATGCAGAAGTTTCGAAATTGTTTAGTAAATTCAACAATCCTTGACTTTAAAATTGGCATAAAATTTGAATATTTTAATGATTTTAATGCATATTATTGACCTTATTGAGCGATTCATCCATGCATATTACATTTTTTTTAAAAATATATATATATATATATAAAATTTTAAGAAAAAATAAAGTAAATAAATTTATGAAAATGATAATATATAATTATAAGTAAGCATTGTGTGAAATAAGTTGTTAAACTAAGTAATGCATCTCATTTAGCAATTAGCATTATACATTTTATTATATACCAATTATTTTGTGCATATGTTATTTTTTTTCATTTTGTAATAAAAAATATAGTGACAAACCATAATATTATAATTGATGGGACATATATATAGCCGTGTATGTATGTATGTATTTATGTTTGTATTTTAATGTTTGTTATTATTGTTAATGAGCTCACCAAAGCAAATTCCAAACAACTAAGGTGTTTGGCAATAAATAAATAAATAAATATTTGTGATTTATCAGTATTAAACAATTCATAGAAAAAAAAATATTTTTAATAATTTTAGTGAATTTTAAGAAAATATTATGTGAATTAAATCTAATTTAGTGTTATTAAATATACTTTTTTATTCCATATCAATTACTTCTTAATCTATCTAAATAATAATAATAATAATAATAATTTGTATATTTTTAAACAATCATAGTATTTTAACTTGGAATTAAATTTGAAAGCATATAGAGAGAGAGAGAGAGAGAGAGAGAGAGAGAGAGAGAGAGAGAGAGAGAATATGACAATATTTTTCAATTATCAGTGTAAATTATGATAATTTTTTTTAATTGTCAAAATTTTTTGAAATAAGTAGTTGAATTCAGTAATGTATGTATGTCTCGTTTCACATTTTGAAATGAATTTCTATTAAACAGATATAGAATTTATTAAAAATTTATATTTTTAAATTTGCATAACATTTTGAATATTTTACGTATTATTGATATTATTGCAGATGATTTATCCATGCACATTTCATTTTTTAAATTGAAATATCAATTTTTCATTTTTTTTCTTTCTTTTCAAGAATCCTTTACACACTTGTGTATCACAAACACAAAAGAAAGGATCTGTCATTTCCTCCATTTCAGCATTTTTGTTTTGTAGTTTGCTCTTGGCCTAATAAGTCCCGATTTGAAATAGGTTTGAAGGTCAAAGTGCAGATGAAGAAGCCGGATGGCAGAAACAAAAGCCATCAATAATAGATGTGAGTTGTAGAGCTGAACAATAGCACTCGGAGGAAGCGCTCGCGGCTGTTTAGCTGAGAAGAAACTTCATTACGCTGAATCTGCTGACGCTGCGCTTCGGAGAGTTTGAGCGAAGAATGAAAAATGAATGAGAGAAAGCGCAACACAGCGGCCGCGGGTTCGGTTCGCTCTGCTTTAAATGTTTGCGTTTCAAAGCGTCTCCAGCAGCGACTCGGCCTCAGTCACACACATCTGACACCCAACACCCGGCAGGCTCAAAGGATTCTGGGAAGTGTGCGTCGGTCTGCTGGAGTCTGTTCTCACTTAAACAGCTTTTATGGGATTAGAGCATAAGAACATGTTTATAGAAGAGCATTGATAAACATTATAAACTGTCTGCTTTAATGACAGTTGCTGTAGTGTTATATTGGTGCATATAATCATTTTTTTTCCTTTAGACAAAAATGGTGTTAGCTAGAGTTTGATGTATTTTACTTGCAGATGTTAATTAATTTAATCAGTCTAATAATATATTTTGTAGATATTAATAGATATTTTGTTATTCATTTAACTATATTTAGTTATGGGTGTTTTAGGTTAACCGTGACATGGTATTAGCATGTGATTAAAAAATAAATGATAAGTGATGAACGATATATATATATATATATATATATATATATATATATATAGTGATAAATCAGACAATATTTTTCGATTATCATCATAGGCCGTACAGTAGGAAAACATTTTAGGTTTTAAAATATTTTTAGTGAAGGTTAAGTAATAAGTTTTCAGCAATTTACATTAGGCCTCATTTAGCATTATTAAATATAAATGTGTATTATATACCAATTATTTAATTATCTATCAAAAAAATATTTGTAAAATTGTTAACTGTTCTATTAAATTTGTGTTTATTAGCATTAGATGAATGACAGCCTGGACATTTTTTTATTTTCTGTCTTCAAATAATTTCTAATAAATTGAGTAAATATTCTATGAAATATTTATTGTTCTATATATAATGTGCGTGTGTGTATATATATATATTAAATCTGACAATATTTTTGATTATAAGCATTAGACAAATAATTTAAAAAACTGTTTTTTAAATTGTTTTAGTGAATTTAAAAATATATATATTGTGTGAAATAAGTTTTATGTACATCTCATTAAGCGTGATTAGATATAATGCTTTATTATTACTATAAAATATATTATATTGCTATAATCAGTCTAAAAATAATTGTATAACAATATATATTTTTATAATTGTAAACAATTAGCGATTATTAGTATTAGATGAATGGCATGGCAAACTGAAATAAAAAATGTTTTCAAATATTTTTAGTAAATTTTGAATAAATATTACATGAAATATGTAATATATATATATATATATATATATATATATATATATATATATATATATATATATTTCTCCACAGTAAAAACTACTGAGTTTCACATTTTAAGTTATGAATGGCATTTTCACCCAATAATTTTTTTCCCCCTAAATCATCCAGAAATGGCCACACTGGTAGATAATGAGAGCCACGGCGTGTGAAGCACTCGCACTGAACGACACGTCACATGCTGATGTGAATCGTTCATCAATCAAGCATGGATAGATCCGCTGCGAGTCGAGCAGTCGCATGACTGGCCCATTAACTCCAACTGCGCTCACTGTAAAGAGCCGCCATCTTGGATCTGCCATGAATGGAGGCGTTTCTGGGTAAACGAGGCTAGCGGACGCTGCCAATGGGCACAGTATGCCAATCCGGCCTCCGGCACAACAGAGCTGCTTCTCGGTGTTACTACTGAAGTAAGAGTCTGTCAAGCGCACAAACGCACACAAAGAAGCGCCTTAAGAAAGCTCAGCAAAGGCCACCGGGGTCGTACCACTCTGAAATAACGGGGGAAGTGGGAGTTCATTCTGAGCACAAACAAGGCTTTTATTTTACAAAAACAACACTGTCTGTTTGAACAAACGTCAATGGGTGCATTGTGGGTATCATGTGACCCGTGTCTATAGATGTCTGTCTTCAAGACACATTAACATCCACATCAAAATACACTTGATTACAGACGACAAACAGTTACACACGAGCTCTGGTGGGCAGCATCGTGGATGTCCAAGCTATGCATGTATGCCATTGTGACCAACGCCTGAGGCTGCATCATATGTATTTTTTTAACAGAGAACACAATCCCAGAATGCATCCTAGATAGTGGACGAAGAAAGAAGTGTGGACCTTACACTCTTAAAAATAAAGGTTCTTTGTTGGCATTGATGGTTCCGTAAAGAACCTTTAACATCCATCGATTCTTGCCATTGGACAGGAAGCTCTATAAAATGGAAAAATGTACTTTGCTAAAATGCTTAGGTTCTTTGGGGAAACAAAAAATGGTTTTGATGTAAAAAAAAAAAAAATTATATATATATATATATATATATATATATATATATATATATATATATATATATATATATATATATTTATATATATATATATATATATATTTTTTTTTTTTTAAGAGTGTAATTCAAACGTAAAAAGTTTAGAAAAAAAAACACTTTTTAAAAAAAATATATATATTTATTTTATTTATTTATTTGTATATTTAAATGATCCTATTAATACTTTAGCTCTAATAAAAATAATGTGTGAATGGTAGCCTAATTCTGTAAAAACGTTGTAAATAAAACAGATTGTCTGAGTTTGTTTTACAAGAAAATACTATTTCAGTTTTTCTACTTCAAAAATTAACATTTAATTCAATGTGTTACTTGCCATTTCTATGTAATTCCTTGTTTCTATGCAATTCTTTAATTAGAAATTTGAGTGTTTTACATTTTTTTTACATTTTAATTTTATAATTCTAGTATAGTTCTTTTAATTGAAATAAAAGTTTGAACAATTTTCCTATTTTAAGCAATATTTGCAAGTATGTTCTTGTTTGCTAACATGATAATGCCAAACTAGTGGAATGAGTTAAACATTATTTAGTATGACACACAAACCCAATCTCAAAAGAAAATGTTCAATTTTACGAGATGCCGATTCAGTGAGTTCGTATGATGTGATTTGTAAGGAAAAGCATCACGGTCCACTGCTAAACCTAAGCCTCAGTGTGACGTAAGAAGATTGTACGTAAACGTATGAATGAGAATATGCAAATTAGCCACTAAATTTGCCAAAACGTAAAGCAGAGACGACAGGGAACGAGGTACATTTTGATTCATTAGTGTTGCCAGATCTTGCTACAAAAACAGCAGATAAAAACGCATTATCTTGGAAATAATCCACATGCCAAAATAATGCATTATTAACTTCATAAACTGTATTGTTTTTATGAGCCGAGCCCGAATAACAAGCCTAAAAACACTTAATAATAAGCATACATGGCAACCCTTGAAGAGAAGCAAACTTCCACACATAAACAAAACACGACAGCAAACAACTCCAAACGTAACGTGTCTTTGGTCGACTTAATATTACTTCGGTTTAAAAAAAATTGTGGATACCAAATGCAAAGATCTTGCCAAATTTCTCCATGCATATGGAAGGTGGACAGGGCCAGAAGTATTTAAGTGGAGCGTGTGAAATTCACCCGTGTCAACGTGCACTGTTTGTCCACGGTAACGTGCCAATTTTAAATGTGATTCTTTTGTGTGTGTAAACATTTAGATTCTGGCTGTGCTAAAGTATCAGTTTCCACCGTTCTGGCCAAGCAGATTCACCTCTACATTTACCCACATATTAATCTTTCTGTAGTTTATTGCGTTATTGCTTTAATGAAGCCCACTGTGCTAGAGTAAATTAATTAATGCTACAATATAAATTAAGATTTTTCTACCTGAGAAAGAACATTGAACTAAACAACAAGACATCACACACAACTGAATACTGATGCATTATCCCTCACGAGGAAATATAACATCTGGTGTTTGCATGCATGCATACCATTGCATCTGTATACCAACATCACATATGCAAACATAGTCAATTTTCATATATTTTTTATCAAATGCAGTAATTTTATTGGCTGCTATGCGTGTTCACACACGGACGAACGGTGCATGTTGATATGGCGTTCCATTTAAAGACTTCTGGCCCTGTTTGCCTTCCATACAAGCATTCAGTTTTTAACAGAGCCGTTGTCTCCTGCTGTACTGAATGATAATACGGACATTGATTTGCAGCGTGCACATAATGAGATCTGGAGGAGTGAAGACACACTGCAGGGCTGATTTAAAGCGTCCTGCAGAAGGTTGTATCGTGCCATCGGCGTGTGTTCGGGATAAAAGATCACGGCACTCTCTTCCGTGTGCGCTAGAAATCACTTCTGAAGCCTGCGGGTTTCCACTCAGTTTCCAAACAATGATGATTAAACAATCAGTGACAGATGAAGTCAGTTCTAATGTCATATATATGCTACTGTACAAAAGTTTAGGGCCAGTAATTGTGTTGTTGTTGACATTAATGCATTAAAGGATGCATTAAATTGATCAGTGAAGACATTTATAATGTTACAAAGATTTCTATTTCAAATGAATGCTGTTCTTTCTATTCATCTGTGAACCCTGAAAAATAAAATGCATCACAGTTTCCACAAAAATATTGTGCAGCACGACTGTTTTCAACATTGATAATAATCAGAAATGTTTCTTGAGCAGTAAATCAGTATATTAGAATGATTTCTGAAGATCATGTGACACTGAAGACTGCAGTAATCACAGAAATAAATTACAGTTTAACACATATTCACATAGAAAACAGCTGTTTTCAATTATAATAATATTTCACAATTTTTACTGTATCAAATAAATGCAGCCTTGGTGAGCGGAAGAAACTTTTCAAAAAATCCTACCGACCCCAAACATATCTGTGTTAGTAATTTATTAATTTATTCATTTATTCATTTATTTTTTTGAGCATAAAATTAATTAAATCTCACTTAAGGGACATTTTTACTGGAAAACGAATCAAAAATTTTTTTTTTTTGCCATGTAGAATTTAGTTTGATTTGTTTCTGCAAGTCATCTTTCAAAGTGTTTAATTGAGTAAATCGCATGGATCCGCTGCTGTCTGTTGGTTTTATGTGCGTCGGCTCTCAGTGCCAGTTGGCATCGGCAGCGATTCGATTTTTCCTGTAAAAACAGCATTAAACTCTCAGCCTCTCTTGTCTTTTTCTTCACCTTTGGGCTAGTTTTATAAACAAAAATTCAAGCTGACTGACAGTGAGTGTGTGTGCGTGCGTGTGCGTGTGTGTGTGTGTGTGTGTGTGTGTGTGTGTGTGTGTGTGTGTGTGTGTGTGTGTGTGTGTGCGTGCGTGCGTGTGTGTGTGTGTGTGTGTGTGTGTGTGTTCAGTCATCACTGAGACTCTTTCATCAACCATTTCTCATGCTGTCGGTCCATTTTCTGTCACTGCATTGAAGGGAATTCTGGAATATGATGATATTGTGTTTGTATTTTGCTGTATTCACGACACATAACACAGAAGCTGCTGTTATTCGGCTTTGATTACCCGGTCTCCCATCATCCTCTCTGTTTGTGTGATCGGTACGACGCTTCATTTCTGTGGAAACATCGATTAGCGCTGCTGATATCAGCCCAATCAAACAATTAGCCTTGTGTGTGATTTCATATCTGCGCCGCTGGTTTCTTCAGCTTCAGTAATAGTTTAAATCACAGCAGCTCGTCGTGTTGGTTTCTCCTGAGTTTTCTAACTCAAATTGAGATGGGTTTGATGGAGTTCAGCAGTGATGATGATAGTGATTCATTCCGGTGACTCGAGTCTTTTGATTCGGTTCCTCAAAAAGATTCATTCAGCGACTCATTTGGTGACTGTTTCTATAGATTACAGATTTAAACCGGTATAAACAAATGAGTGTTTTTAATGTGTTCGAGCCATTAAGTTGATCTATTAAAAAGCAAAACATTTTCATTAATGTTTGTCTACAGTAGAGTTTTGCTTACATGACAATGAAGCCGTCCACTGTTTGAACTGATGATTTAATCAAGCTAATCATAAAAAAAAACCCATATTTTTTTATTTTTTTTTAATGTCCTTGTGTCACTTTAACTTTTCAAAAGTTTGGGGTCGGTACATTTTTTTGTATATTTTTGAAAGAGTCTCTTCCGCTCACCAAGGCTGCATTTATTTGATACAGTAAAAATTGGGAAATATTTTTACAATCTAAAACAGCTGTTTTCTATGTGAATATCTGTTAAACTGTAATTTATTTCTGTGATGCGCAGCTGTATTTTCAGCATCATTACTGCAGTCTTCAGCGTCACATGATCTTCAGAAATCATAATAATATACTGATTTGCTGCTCGAGAAACATTTCTCAGATTCAGAAGAACAGCGTTTATTTGAAATAGAAATATTTTGTAACATTAGAAATATCTTTACAGTCACTTTTGATCAATTTAATGCATCCTTGCTGAATAAAAATATTGTTTTCTTATATATATATATATATATATATATATATATCGTTGGTCAATTGTGTCTCCTCTTTCTCAGAAACACTCAGTCAAAATGACACCCATTAGATTAGTATTGATCTGAAGACTGTCAGACTGCAGGATCTTTTTCTCCAGCAATAGATCATTTTCCATCAGAAAGGGTTTGTTCATTATATACCACATGCAGCTAGTTATGTGTTGTCTTTGTGACGCAGTCGCACATGAACATCCGCGGTCAGATTCCCGCCTCGAGCGCATCCTGAGATAATGCTTGTGAATCCAGAGAGGCTCACGACGGCCTGTCAGGACGCATCGCATGAGTCAGAAGACGAGACACAAGCACTTATGTAATGATTACACCCGCAGGCGTGACCTCTGACCCCGAGGACTCGAGCCGAGGAGCCACGGGCGCCTGTTTAACCTTGAGTGGTGGATAAAGGACGCTCGCGCCGCAGCTGAATGTGACCCAAATCTGAGGTTTTTCGCATGCGACAGATCTGTTTTTCTGGATGATGCCGTTGCCAAATCTCGCTGGAGAAATAAGCAACCTGCCCTGACAAAACAAGCCAAAATAAGCAACGTGCCTTTCCAAAAGAAGCCAAAATAAGCGCTGATGGCGGATGGGTCTCTGTTAAATTGTTGTGTGGGATAGAAACTCCTTCAGCTCAGCTGAACATGAGGAAAAAGAGAGAGATGGAGAAACACATGCATTACAAAAAGTGCAGACTTTACGTATCTGGGTCATTTTTATAGGGGATCAAAAATGTAATAGGTATTTGGGATTTTTATAATGTGATAAAAGTGTGAAGAGTCAGATTGGAGTTATAATTTATAATTTAAATATTATCCTATATTTTAGATTTTTAATGGAATAGATAATTGAATCATTTCAGCAAGAAATTGATACTTTTATTCATCAAGGATGCATTAAATTGATCATGTTAATTCAAATAAATACTGTTCTTTTTAATTTGTGAATCCTGAAAAATAAAATGCATCACAAAATATTGTGCAGAAGGACTGTTTTCAACATTGATAATAATAATCAGAAATGTTTCTTGAGCAGCAAATCAGCATATTATTATGATTTCTGAAGATCATGTGACACTGAAGACTGCAGTAATGATGCTGAAAATACAGCTGCGCATCACAGAAATAAATTACAGTTTAACGCATATTCACACAAAAAATGGCTATTTAAAACTGTAAAAATATACACAATTTTTACTGTATTTTTGATCAAATAAATGTAGCCTCTTTGCAACCCATCCATCACTTTGTACGTATGTTCTGTAGGTGGTGAAAAAGCTTTCACAATCCTTTTTCCGTTCATCTACAAACAATCTAATACGAAGCATCTGAGCATTTTGATTTATAAAGACACCTACTATCCTGCATTAGCCGTACGCACCTGCCGCTATGCCTACCGCATCCCAGAATAGCTCATCATGGGATGGAGGACAAACACCGATCACTTCAGCCTTCACTTTTTCACTCAGCTAAACTAATGTAGGCGATCGGCTCCTTCTTTTTCCTCTTTGCCCAGAGAAGTCAAACAGAACACACACACTTACTTTCTGTCTCTGATGGCTTTTTCACACACTTTTCTTCTCGTCTCTCACTCTTTTTTTTTTTTTTGTGCCGCATTCTGTCTGGAGGCAGCGCATAAAAATAAGCACAGAGAGAGGCGGAGAATAAAGTAGGAGTGAATTTCCTCCTGCGAGCTTCATCACCTTCTGCTGCATCCTACATAGATCACAGGGATTTCAATTTACAGGAATTGCTATTAGCAATCAATTAATATATGCATTCATTTCTAACACTATTCACACTGACAGAATTAAAGGAATAGTTCGTACAAATAGGGACATTCTGTCAATATTTAGGCCTACTTGCCCTGAAATGATCGGTTAATCAATGTTTTATTAGTTTCTCTCTCTGCATTTTACAAAGGCCTCATCCAATCAGAATTAAATGTGAACTGTGCTGGTTATAATAATCAATTTGATTCACTCAAACAAGCTGATACATTCAGCAATGAAACGACTGATTCATTGAATCATTCACTCAAAATGATTCGCTCAAACACACTGATCTGTTCAGCAAAGAAACACATAATTCATTGAATCACTCACTCAAATGATTAATTTAAACACGCTGATCCGTTCAGTAACGAACCGAGTGATTCATTGAATCACTCACTCAAATGATTCATTTAAACACACTGATCCGTTCAGTAACGAACCAAGCGATTCATTGAATCATTCACTCAAATGATTTGCTGAAACACACTGATCTTTTCAGCAACAAAACGAGTGATTCACTGAATCATTCACTCAAATGATTTGCTCAAACACACTGATCTGTTCAGCAACAAAATGAGTGATTCATTGAATTATTTGCTTAAATTGTTTGTTCACTCAAACTCAAATCGTTCATTTAAATCACCTGATATCTGATTCTGAGTCTGATCTATTCAGGAGCAAATCAAGTAATTAATTTAATCATTCACTAAAACGATTCAATTACACATTTAAAACACCACTGCAGTGAGTTGCTCGCAGACTGAATCGTTTCACTGATTCTCTTGTTCAGTCATTTCATTGATTTTTACGTAGTTTTATTTTTAATAGCCAAATTCCCCATACACGTTCACATACAATATTTAATCATGTTCCAAATCATTATAACGAAGCCAAAGATAACTTATGCTAAACACATGGCTTGGCTCACCTCCGATGTCTTTCGTTCATTTGTCATGTGACAGACGCAATAAACGAATCATTTGTGAACGACTCACAGACGCACAAAACGGTTCATTCTGCTGTGGTTTTATTTGGATCTCTTTCACCAGCAGAGCAAAGTAGACAAAACAACTGGTACCGTTGTGTCTGAAGCTAACTTAAAGTTTAGTTCATTTAACTTTTAATTGGATTTCTCGCCTCATCAAGCTGATAATCAGAAAAACAGCACTGTTGCTTGTGTGTTATTGCTTCATTAACACTCTTTGCGTCACAGACTTGACAAAACCACAAAATTATACGTTATTTCAGCCCATGTGAGTCACCAGTGTGCTCACTTCTGATTGGCCGATGCGCTGCCGTCGCTCATTGGCATGCGCGTCACGTCTGCCGCGTGATTGGCCGTGAGTCATTCATCAGCAGCTTCCTGTAAAAAATCAAGTGCTTGCTGAGTAACCGCTAATGTACTCGCTAAGTGGCTTGTTTGTGATCGGAGAACAGAGAAAGGGCAGAACTGAACTCTGGGAACGACATGCAAAGCAGCCAACATGCAAATCACAAGAAGTTTTGCGCGGCACACCATAATTGAACGGCCACCCACTCTGTGTAAATATTGGCCCTTAATTCAAACCAGTCGCTAGTTAACACACACACACACACACACACACACACACACACACACACACACACACACACACACACACACACACACACACACACACACACACACACACACACACACACACACACACACACTCGTCCTGGGCAGAAGAAAATTGGGGTCAGATGCATTTAGAAGCGCTCGGTGTGTGTAGTCTGAAGAACAGAGCGGAGGAGGGAAGTGAAATGCGCCTGTAAAAATGTAAATTTACAGCTTCCTCTGCTGCAGTAATTGAGTATCAGTGCGCGAGAGCCGATTAGAAAAGTGTCGCAACGCCGCGTAACCTCTTGCTCATCTGGCTCCACTTCAATTATCACATTTTGAAGTGTGCTGCTGCTTCTTGTCCAAGAGTGACCGTAAAATCTACTGTGATCTGCCTGCTAACACTTATAAAAACAGAGGAGACTCCCAGCTAACGTTCTCAGAACGTTCTGGCAAGGTTATCTGAAAGTTACGAACAAACGTTTGCCAATAGAATGTTCGTTATCCGGTGTTTCATAACGTTCTTAACACAAGCTTGCTATATTTACATAGTTCATGAAAGTTTCAGTTTAACATTAATGTAACATTTTTTGAGTGTTATTACTTGTTGAGAGTAACGTACAAAAGTAACATTCCAAAAATGTTTGCAAAAACATTATACAACGTTCATGGAATGTTCTATTTCTAAAATGTTTTTTTAAATGTTACTACTGGTTTCAGAATGTTCCGAGAACATTCAAATGTAACTTTCACATGTTTGCAAAATGAAACAATGTAACGTTCCCTGAACATTTGCATAACCAAGAAAAGAACATTTGATAATAGAACGTTTGTTCAACGTTATCTGGTGTTTAATCAAAACATTAGCATAAAAACGTTATTTATACATCATTCATGGAATGTTTTTCTGAAATGTTGTTCATCTTTTTAAATGTTACAATTTGTTTCAGAACATTCAGTGAACATTCAAAAGTAACGTTTCTGTAATGTTTGCAACATGATCAAACGGAACGTTCCTTTAACGTTCTCATAACCAAAAAAACATTTATAAAACTGTACTTCTTGAACATTCAGAAATTGCACTTTCATAGCTTAATAGGAATGTTAGCAAAATATTCTTAGAATATATTTTTGTTAACTGGGCTTAATTGAACATTTCTGTATTTTGAACACAAAATCACTGAATATTGAATCAAATCACTTTAACTGGGTTTTTGCTATTTTTCTACAAAACAAATCCATGTTTTAACAGTATTTCAAAATTAGTCTAATGATGCTTTTAATATCTAAATATATACATTTTAATATAAAATGTCCATTTGTTTGCAGAGAGTCATATTTGGGCAATGTCATGCTTAAATACACAATTATTACAGGACATTTATATTACTTCGGTTATTTATTACTGAAATTATGATGTGTGATGTGTATGTTTACATATGTATGTTTCCCTAAATAAAGGAATGAATTAATAAAGTTTTACCAATTACCTTATAAAATAAAATGCATATTAAAATTGTGATATCCTTTTATCATCAGAGCAATCATCAAAAGTAGCCTCTATCATGAATATTAAATATATTGAAATGATGCTGTTCCACCTGTTTTCTGTCCAGCAGGCGAAAACACTGCATCTGATCACCAGTGTAAAATAACACTGCTAACAAAACAAGGCACAGCATCATCCGAAACAGGTTTTGGTAACACATGGGAAGTCGTTTGGCACCGTTTGCATATTCAAATCTGAATCTGCATGAGCTTACCTCCAAAAACAAAAGCTAAAAGCACAGAATGAAGTCAAACAGAAACTGCTGTTTAGTCACCGCCGAGCATTGTATAGGATCAGCACCTGTCTGTATGCGAGAGGACAAAGGAATCCACCCAAATGAGCGCAGGAGTGTAAGAGGACACCGCTCTCGTTATCCTCCACCTGCCTTCAGCCACAAAAACCACCGCCCTGCGCGCCACGGGAAGTCCCTGCTGGCACCGACGGCGCTCCATAACCAACAAATCTGACACGCACACAAGAGTGTTTAGTGACTGTATGGTGATGGTGAGACAGCCATGATTGAGCATGAAAACACAGGCATTTAGTGGACTTTCTTCAACATTTCTTAAGCCCATTAGCAAACCTACCAACTAAACATGCAAAACGTTTTTTATTTTATATGTGTGTATATATATATATATATATAATTTTTTCATTTAAGTTTTTTTTTAAAATTTATTTAATACAATATCTATTCTTTGTAAATATTTTGCCTTTTATGTATTAAATATTTGTTTGATGTTATTTCGATGCCAAAAATATGTTATAAATATTTACATTATATTTCTTCACTTTTACAATTCTAATGCTTTTATTTTGTACACAAGTTGTAAATAAAATAAAGATTATTGAGAAGAAATTACTATTTCAGTCTTCTGATTCAATGTGGTCCTTGTCATTTCTTTGTAAATATTTGTGAAATTTGTTAGCAGTGAAAATTGTTTCAAAGTAAATTCTACACCATTTTTTCAGTGTAATATTTAATAGAATATTTTTATAAATTAAAGTAATATTTTTTCATTATATATAATTATTTAGAAAATTTTTATTTTTTAATTATTTTAATAATACATTTTTGTTTATATGTGGGCAATAAATAACATTTGTCTACATATTTTTTTTAATACTGAAATGCCAAAATGTAACATTCAATTTAATATAACATTTATTATTTGTAAATAATTTGACTATTTTATTTTATATTTCCCATTAATTTTTTACAATTTATTTATTATTTGTTTATGTTGTGATTTTGATGGCAAATGTACTTGGTGTATATATATATATATATATAAATAATGATTTTTACATTGTTTCCCCAAGTAATATTATGTGAATGCGATATGTGAAAGAATGCATCTTGACATGAATTTTCAAGCTAATAAATTATTAAATAAACCTTGACAGGCTGTTGAGTGCATGAACACTTAAAATCACCAACATCAAATAACAATACTGCAGAAATACTGTAAGTTCTGTGAGTACAGTGAGAAAGTGAGAACAGAAACACACTGTGACGCTCAGAGCGCTGCATGAGACAGAAACTAACCTCATCTAATCAACACTTTCTTAATGCCTGATCTTTCTCTGAACGATTCACCAACGCATTATAAAATCAAAAGCAAAACTCTTTGATTGCAATGAAGTGATAATACATATTGACGCTGACGTGTGACGCTCTTCTGAACTCTGCAGGCCTGATCTTTAATATCAGCTCGATGCAAACAGAGAAACGCAGGCGATGGAGATCTCAGAGAGAGTTCACAGTCCTGCAGCCTTTCATCTGTCAGAGCGGCGGGTGACGACACACACACACACACACACTAACTACACAACACAACACAACACACACACAGAGGCAGCTTTGTGGGCCGAACAGAGAGACTAAACAAAGACTCTTGTGTCCGAGGCGTCTCCACAGCTGGGATGTTTAGGACTCTTCACCACCGTACAGACATTTCATCTCACCGTCTCAACCTGTTTACCTGTTCGGTTCACCTGTCTACTGAGTCAAAACTGATTAAACAATTAATCTGCATTACTTCAAAATGTCAAAGTGGCTTCTGAATTTTTTTATTCATCAAAGAAACCTGGAAAAATTCAACTTAGCTTTTTTCAACATAATAATAATAATAATATATATTAGCAGCAATATTAGAATGATTTCTGAAGGATCATGTGACTGGAGAAATTATGCTAAAAATTCAGCTTTGAAATCACAGGAATATATTACATTTTAACATATATTCAAATAGAAAGCAGTTATTTTAAATAGTAAAAATATTTCACAATTTTACTGTTTTTGCTGTACTTTGGATCAAATAAATGCAAGCTTGGTGAGCAAAAGAGACTTCTTTGAAAACATTAAAAATCTTACTGTTCAAAAACGTTTGACTGGTAGTGTAAATTAAATGCATATTATTAGAAAAAATAAAAAAAAATGTTGTCTAAATAATTCTATATGTTATATGATATATATCACCCAGACCAACACTGTCAAACACACACGTTCTTCTCGTCTCGTGTCTCTGATCTATAACTCTGGACGTGAGGTTTATAACGGCCGGTCTGTCCTGGCAGAAAATCAAACAGAAGCCACATGAAAAGGTTTTTCTGAACAAAAATCCATCCAGAAAAGAAAAAAACTACTTTTCTGCTTCGCCAGCAAGAGCTCAAGACAAAGAACTGAAGCTGACAACAACATCAGACTGACACACTTCACATCTTTATCATTAATGCACAGAGTTAAACTACAAATTTGATATTTAGCAAATTAACCCTTAAAAGTTCATTCATGCATCTATATGTAAACATGGTATATGTGAATCAGACACAATGCAAATGACATTCACAGCAAACTTTGAACCTGAACCCTGTCATGCATTTATATAACACAAGATTAAAGTGATCAAACTGGTTTTTAAACATCATGGCAGATCAACCACTAGTTACCAAAACACATTTACCAGCCTAATCTGGATTTCCCAACAGATAAACGCTGCATTAGAGCATTATATAAGATTTTTTATTAATGCTTTGGCAATACAGAGCCTTTATCGAGCTTGAAGTGAACGCTGCATGTGGTCGCGATGACACATAACGCGCGCTAGTGATGCCCGAACGAACCGAGTCTTCCGAGTCGGTTCTTTGCAAAGATCCGAACCGTTTGTAAATCACCCGAGAAGATGTAAAGAACTAACTTTTTTTTTTGCCAGTAAAACCGAAAACTTAAACGAAAACGTGATATTTTTTAACGAAACAGTTGTTTGCTGCGAAACACGTTACGCGATTCGGATCTTTGAGCGGCGTCGGTGAACTAACCGAGTCATTAAAATGAATCATTCCTCCTCGTATATCACACATAACACCTCATTCGGGGAAAAACAACAACTGTACAACGTGTTAATGCGTCAAAGCACGAGAAAAGTATGCATCCTTTTGAAATGTGGTGTTATTTTAAGTGCACGAATTGAACAGAGAAGCGATGGAGATGCTTTGTGCTTTCTGAAGTCTCGGGTTTCACAAAGCGAGTCTTCCAGTGTCTGCTGCCCTTCCCCCTGCATGCACAAAACTGCACTCAAATGTACACTTCATTCGCACCATTACTGGACGCCTTTGCGTTATGCATTGAGTAGTGTGCACTATATTATATTTGCTAGCAACAACTCAAGTCCTTTTTTCTCCTACTGCTAAATATTTGGCATGCCATCCCAACAATAATCTGGAGCGCACACTGTTTAGCAAGCATGCAAACTGCATTGCATTTTGGTGTGATAGTTTGCCTTGTGTTTGCCATACAGATGTGACACCCCTTCCCCCTGAATGCATCAATCTCAGAGCGGCATGAAATAAGTGATCTTGTTATGCCTTTAATGCAAACAAGCACAAGTCGCATGCAATATGTAATTCTCACATCGTGTAGCATGCAATCGGGATGCTTTAGGCTGCATTATGCAAGTTATTTCACATGCATGCATAATTCAGCCCACACCTGTCATCCAGTCCTGAATGGGGCCAAGCAGTGTCGGTTTACATCGTAAATGCATCAGTCACCGCGGGAAAAAATGGAATATGAACACTTTTCCCTATGCATATTTGCATTACGCGTTTTTTTAAATTTTAACAGCAAATTGCAAAATGCGGTAAACAACAGTGCACAGGCTACTTCGAAGCAAGCAAGCATGCATAAAACATCATACCTGAATAAATGTTATGTATTCGTATTATTCCATGATTTTCCCAGGTTATTCCTTAAAATATTCCTGTCGGTTCAGTTCATTGCAGAAATACACTACTGATATACAGCTAACGTGAATCCCGTTAAAGAGACTGGAGCTCGGGACTAGAGGACCGTCAATGCTGGAAAAGGGATCCACGGTGAAAATACAGCAGATGAACGTCAACAACGATCCGCCTAATTTCCCGTCACAGCTGCCGATAATATAAATACTTTATGAATAAATCTTTATAATCCAAGCTAGTGCTCCATTTCTGAGGAAAAGCGATATTCTGGATGTCGGTGTGTGTGTGGCTCCACCCCTCCGACTGCAGATGGTACGGCCCACTTTCTAGCGTTGGAGCCACTGAACTAAAGAACCGCACAGAACTCGCTGCAACAAACCGCGGCCCCGCCCACAACGGGATCCCTCAGCTGATTGGCCGATATCGCGCACAGACCACACCCATACGCGTTGATTTGGTAAAACCACGCCCATATATTAAATGTTTTTACCACAGACTACGGAATGTAGAATATAGAATGCATGCTTATTAGTGTTAATGCAACATAATAAAGTATTTTATTATTTTTTATTATTATTTATTTTATTTTATTTTGCTGTCAAAGAGAACGATGGCAAATATAAAACCCATTTGCAATCATAAATTCTTTTTTATTCTTGTTTTTTATTTTATATTATCTTGCACTTTCTTTCTTTCTTTCTTCTTGCACTTTTTAAAGCTATTTTTCCATTTTCTTTATTGTATTCTTTGCATAATTTAGTTTGTGCAACATTGTAATATGCTTATTGTATATTATGAATAAACATTTCTCGTTTTATTGTATATATTAATATGCATATGATATGAGTGAGTAACAAATAGATATTTTATACTATTTATGGGTAGTGAGAATCAGTGTTATTTTAATAGTCTATTATTGAGATACTGTTAAAGTTTTTAATTAGTTTTCCGTTTTCATTTTATTTTTTAATTTTGTTTTTAAATTTACATTCTAATTTTGGTGTGTGTGTGTGTGTGTGTGTGTGTGTGTGTGTGTGTGTGTGTGTGTTTCCATTTGTTTTGGTTATTTAAACATTGCTATACAGATTTTATTTATTTTAATTTAAGTTTTAGTTATTTTATTTAAGTTAAAGCTAAATAAAATTCAAAAATGCAACTAACTGAATTAAAAGTATTTTATATTTTATTTTATTTCAGTTAACTTTTTTTTTTTAGTTCAAGTAACAAAAATGTTTTTATAGTTTAGCGAGAAGAAAAAAATGTAGGATAAGCGCAGTGCGCGCTCTTGTGAGCGGTTTCCTCTCAGGACGCGTCCTAAAAGATAAAAAAACTTCTAATTACTTCCCTACAATAACTGCGCACCCTTGAATTCAATTTCAGACATATAAAAGTATTATTAATAATTTATATCGATTTAAATGATAAATATGTGTTATAAGATCTATTTTAAGAGTAGGAATTAATTTACGAACTTTATTCGTCTGTGAGGACCTTCTGACGAAAGACCCACAACATCCAAGATGGCGGCGACGGCGGCTTCCCTCGTTTCGTACGGCAGCGACTCAGATTCGGAAAACGAGTCCGAATCCGGTACCAGTCCGCAGAAAGTCGACCCAGACGCTCTAGCTCATCTTCAGCCGTTAAAATCCGGCAGCATAACGACGATAGCCGTGCTGAATGCCGCGCCCGAAGTCGCCGTGAAGGTAAACAAGAAATGCGCCGCTCACCATCACAAATATTCGCGGCAAACAAACCTCACAATACTGCAGTACAGTAGCTTTTTATGACGTTTAAATGCTTTTTAATTGAACTATAGTTTGATAAACGCTGACATGTTTATGTATTTACTATGTAAAATGTGGTTATATTAGCTGTTCTGTTCACTCAATCAATGTGACGCTGTACCACAATCATAACGGTCAGTTCTCTGAAATTGAGATTAATACATCATCTTAAAGCTGAATAAATAATATTTCCATTGATGTGTGGTTTGTTAGGACAATATTTGAAAATCTGGAATCTGAGGGTGCAAAGAAATCAAAATATTGAGAAAATCGCCTTTAAAGTTGTCCAAATGAATTCTTAGCAATCCATATTACTAATCAAAAATTAAGTTTTGATACATTTACTGTATGAAATGTGCAAAATATCTTCATGGAACGTGATCTTAATATCCTAATGATTTTTGGAATAAAAGAAAAATCTATAATTTTGACCCATACAGTGTATTGTTGGCTATTGCTACAAATATACCCCAGCGACTTAAGACTGGTTTTGTGCTCCAGGGTCACAAATAACAAGTAAAATCCTGTTTTCTGTTTGTCTTTGTCAGGAAGATGTTGAGACCGGGGTTCATCTTGATCCAGCACTCAAAGAAGTCACTTACAACCCTACGTTTGAAACCATGTTTGCTCCAGAGGTGACTTGATGTAGCTGTGTGTCTAGACTGATGGGTGCATATTGTGTATAATGTGTGATATGAGCATCTTATTTATATCAGGTCTCTCATCTCGTTGCAGTTTGGACCAGCAAACCCGTTCAGATCCCAGCAGATGGCCGCCCCGAGGAACATGCTGTCTGGTTTCGCCGAACCGGCTCATGTCAACGACTTCATGTTTGAGCAACAGAGGAGAACGTTCTCGACGTTTGGTGAGAGATAGACGTCATTGTTACTTGTGTACACTACCAGCTTTTGAACAGTAATGTTTTTAAAGAAGTCTCTTCTGCTCACCAAGCTTGCATTTATTTGATCCAAAGCACAGCAAAGACAGTAAAATTTTGAAATATTTTTACTATTTAAAATAACTGTTTTCTATTTGAATATATTTTAAAATGTAATTTATTTCTGCGATTTTAAAGCTGAATTTTCAGCATCATTACTGCAGTCTTCAGAGTCACATGATCTTCAGAAATCATAATAATATACTGATTTACTGCTCAAATAACTTTTATTATTATGATGATGTTGAAAAAAGCTGTGTAGAATTTTTTTCAGGTTTCTTTGATGAATAGAAAGTTGAGAAGAACAGCATTTATCTGAAATAGAAATCTTTTGTAACATATTATAAATGTCTTTATCATCACTTTTGATCAATTTAAAGCGTCCTTGCGAAATAAAAATATTAGCCTAATTTCTATAATATTCCTGAAAAAAATTGAATCAACTGTTTTAAATATTGATAATAATAATAATAAAAGATTCATGAGCAGCAAATCAGTATATTATTATGATTTCTGAAGATCATGTGACGCTGAAGACTGCAGTAATGATGCTGAAAATACAGCTGCACATCACAGAAATAAATTATATGTTAAAATATATTCAAATAGAAAGCAGTTATTTTAAATAGTAAAAATATTTCACAATATTACTGCTTTTGCTGTACTTTGGATCAAAAAAATGAGTTGGTGAGCAGAAAACAAAAACATTAAACCTGTTGACTGGTAGTGTAGCTTTTCTAATCTGTCTGTAATCATCCATAGAAGGTGTATGATTGATATCAAATGTGTGATTATTGATTATGATCAGGTTACGCTCTGGACCCGTCTGTGGACACCAGTCAGGTCTCGTCCAACAGCTACATTGGAGCCGTAGAAGAAGCAGAGAAAAACAAAGGTTTGATTCACATCATTCAGCATCCGCTGCCTTTCTTTTGCATCATGTTTGTCTTTGCCATGTTTCACAGTTATAAACAGTCAATAATAACATTCAATCAAAATAAAAATTATATTTTATGTTATTAATTACTATATATTCAAATCAAATATGATCTACTCATAATTTGTTATAAATAATATTTACTTATAAAAATAAATAAATTATCAGTCATATTTTTATGTTTTAAAATGTGTGTATGTGTATATATATATAATTTGTTTTTATTTAACAATATATTTTTTTAATACTACAAGCCATTTAAATCCATAAGGCTACAATAAAGACCTGCCCTGTATTTTTAAGTGCATCTGATTATGAAATGTTAATATGAAATACTATAACAGCCTATTTTTCATAAGCCAGTCAAATCTCTCTCTTTTTTTTTTTTTAATCAAATTTTTGTTCAAAACTGCAAAATGTTAATGTAGAAAATGAAGTGAAATACTCATAAAATTGATATTTATTACAACCATTTAATAAAATGGCAAGTTGTGAAGAGAAAAAAAAATTATATATATATATATATATATATATATATATATATATATATACACACACACACACACACTGCCGCTGAAAAGTTTGGGATCGGTAAGATTTTTAATGTTTTTGAAGGGAGTCTCTTCTGCTCATTGAGGATGTATTTATTAAATCAAAAATACAGAAAAAACGGTAACATTGTGAAATCTTATTGTAATTTGTAATATTGGGTTCCTATTTTAATATACTTTTAAAATAGAATTTATTTCTGTGATGCAGCATCATTACTGCAGTCTTCAGCGTCACATGATCTTCAGAAATCATTCTAATATGCTGATTTATTATGAGTGTTGAAACTGTTGCGCTGCTTCATATTGTTTTTTGGAACATGTGATACTTTTTTCTTTGATGAATACAAAGTTAAAAAGAGCAGCATTTGTTCAAAATAGAAATCTTTTCTAAACATATAAGTCTTTGTAGTCAGAAACGGTTGTTAAATCGTGCTGTTCCTGTTCCTGCGCTAGGGCTGACGGTGTTTGAGGCGGGAGCGAAGAAGCCGGAGAAGAGGAAGAAGGTGAAAGGTGGAGAAGCGTCAGACATCGACAGCTTCCTCGGACCCTGGGCCAAATACCAGGATGAGAAAGACGTGGCCAAACCCTCAGAGGTGAGACCTTCACAACCTTCAGTTTACGATTCGTGACCCTGGAGCACAAATCCAGTCATAAATGTCAATTTTTTTAAATTGAGATTAATATATCATCTGAAAGCTGAATAAAGAAGCGTTCCATCGATGTATAGTTTGTTATGATCGGACAATATTTGAAAATCTGGAATCTGAGGGTGCAAAAAAATCTAAATATTGAGAAAATCACCTTTAAAGTTGTTCAAATGAAGTTCTTAGCAATGCATATTATTAATCAAAAATTAGTTTTGATATATTTACAGTAGGAGATTCACTAAATATCTTCATGGAACATGATCTTAATATCCTAATGATTTTTGGCATAAAAGAAAATGTATAATTTTGACCCATACAATGTATTGTTGTCTATTGCTACAAATATAGCTGTGCTGCTTATGACTGCTTTTGTGCTCCAGGGACACATTTATGATAAAATGGGTTTTCAAAGTTGTAAATAAAATATTGCAATACGTTTTACAAGAAAACACAATTTATGTGGCAGTATTTGAATGAAAATTGATTCAAAGTAAATCCTTGTAATGTATTTCTAAATAACGGATCATTATTCATGTCATTCTCTGTGTAATATTTGTTTAGGAACCTTTATAGGAAACCATAATGTCTAATTCTACCTAAAGACCCCAAATTCACCTTTAACCTGTGTTATTACACACTAATCATTTGTTTAATCCTGTTTCGATGTGACAGGACGAGAAGAAAGAGCTGGACGAGATCATAGCCAAGAGACAGAAGAGAGGCAAGAATGAAGAAGAGGCTCCAGCGGAGGAGAAGACCATCCTGCACAGTACGACACACGCACACACACACGCACACACACACACACACACACACACACACACACACAGCTAAACGTGTCTGCGACCTGCTGTTAAACCGCTTTCTCTCCCTCGCTGCAGTTAAAGATGCGTACGATTATCAGGGCCGCTCCTACCTGCACGTTCCTCAGGACGTGGGCATCAACCTGCGCTCAGTGGACATCCCAGACAAATGCTACCTGCCCAAGAAACAGCTGCACGTCTGGACCGGACACACTAAGGTAGGTTTTTCTGGTTTCTGTTTTAATGGTTAAATTAAATGGTAGTAATCAAAATGCAATTAAATTCAACGATGAAACATACACAATTTTTTAACACAAAATACATTTTTAGGGCCCTATGAAATCAGTTTAACTTTTTTATTTTTAAAATTAAATTAAACTATGAAAATTACACAATTTATTAACAAAGAATACAATTTTAGGGCCCTATGAAGTCTATTAAAAGTCCTTTTTATTTTTCCATTGAATTACGTTTTAGTAAGCAAAATTTAATTAAAAGAAATCATGAAACATACAGAATTAAAAACGATTTATAAAAAAAAGTAACATTTTATTGTCTTATGAAATCCATTTAATTCCTTTTTATTTTTCTGAAAATTTGTGTTTTCTGTGTACATTTTCCTGAATTCTGTTTAATACAATTTTAGTAATCAAAATGTAATTAACTGAAATCATGAAACGTACAAAAATGACATTTTTGGGGTAAAAATTAAAATATAATTAAATTAAATTTTAATCCAAATTTAGTAATCACACAATTAAACAATTTTATTGCCTTACGAAGTTTTATTCTTTTCTTAAATACCTTTTTTATTTATTTATTTTTAAATTATTTATCATGTTTCTGTTTTGTTGTAATTCTGTTTTTATGGTTAAATTAACTTTTAGTAATCAAAATCGACTTAATTGAAGTCATGAAAGGTACAAAATTAAACAACAGCTTATTACGGTCCTATTTTATTTTTTTTCCCCAAGTTCCTCTCTTTATTTTACAGAACAGTGTCTTCCTTTTTTATTATTATTACTTTAAGAAGTACATTCTGTTGAACCATAGTAATATAGTTAATTTAAACCAAAGTAGTGAAGATGTTGGAGTCTCTGTGTATCTGCTGACATGAAATAGTGAAACGCTGGTGAAGTGACTATTGCACAGCCCTTGTTTTGATCTATTCACCCAAATTTTGCACAGTAAATTCCCTTTTTATGACTGGATTCGGAGATCATCATAGTGTGCAAACAGTGGTGAGTTTGTGTGGCTGGAGCTCATGCTGCTTTGAGGCGCTCAGGGTGTGTTTAGACCTCACAACACACACACACACACACACACACACACACACACACACACACACACACTCTCTGATGGTCGTATGGTCTTCTGTCTGCAGGGGGTCAGCGCCATCCGTCTGTTCCCGGTGTCTGGTCATCTCCTGCTCTCCTGCTCCATGGACTGTAAGATCAAGGTGAGATCTTCAGCTCAAACTGCTTCTCGCTCAAATAAATTTGTACTTTCAGGGACAAGATTATGACCTGTTACGTAAAACTGTTCTTTACTGCATCTAAGACTGCTTTAAATCATGTATTTTGTTCTAATTCTTAAATAGCAATAATAATAATAGTCTATTTAATAGTCTGCTCATCTAATAATATAATAGTTCTATTAGTTATTAATAATTATTCATATAATACTAGCATTTAATGCAGTCTGTTGGTGAAACAAAAGTAATTTATTATTGTATTGTACTGTTGTTGTTATTGTTAACTATTAATGTCATAAAATTAATAATAATCCGAGAACTTATACAGACTGTTAGAATAAAACAAAATAATTGTTGTTAATATCATGATGATAATGCAAAAATATGATTATATAAAAGTTCTTTAGATTAATATAATATTATTGATATTAATGTAATCTATTCATATAATTTAAAAAATGAAATTTAATGTAAATTATGTAAAAATGAAAAAAAAAATGTAAACAGTTTGTTAGAATAAAACAAAGTCATGATGATAGTAATAATAATCATGCAAAAATACAGTACTTTAAAACAGGCTGTTAGAATAATATAATGTTAAAATGATTAATATGAATATAATAATTATACAAAAATACAATAACTTAAAACAGTTTGAGTAAAACATAATAATGTTGATATACTGTTTTACTCTGACTCTTTTAAACATTTATCTAATTATTGTGTAATAATAATAATACGTATTATAATACAAGCAGATTTTATGACAAGTTACTGCATCTGAAAGATACTTTTCTTTTATGTATTCATATGCGTTTGAAGAGTGTGTGTCCATGCTGTATGTATATGAGTGTGTGCTGACGTAGTTTTTGTCTTGTCTTGTAGTTGTGGGAGGTTTATAACGACAGGAGATGTGCGCGGACGTTTATTGGTGAGTCTCGAGTGGTTTCTCTCTGCTCTGGTCTCGTTTGGCCGGAGAGGAAGAGTCACACACAGTTCATTACAGACTCTCTGTCTGAGTGATGTGCTGTAATGACTCTGAGGAGCGAGGGGTGTTTCTCCTGCGTCTCGGCTCTTTGGTCAGCCGCTGTCACGAGCGCACGAGACACAGGACAAGAACTGAACTAGATTCATGAGACGTCATGATTCATTCATTCAGCTTCATTAAACCATTGTGAGACTGAGATTGAGGACATGATGTTCTGGACTCAATATTATGTTTTTATGCCTTAAACTTTTGTTTTAGTGGAACATCTATGAACCTAAATGCGGCCTAAATTGGGGGGGGGGGGGGGGGGGGGATGATTAAAAAAAAAATAAAAAAAATAATTAAACCAGTCTGTTAGCATAATATAATAATAATAATATACAATCTAAAATAGCTAAATAAGAACAATAATAATTAAAGTAGTCTTTTTGAAAAATATTATGCAATCTATATTTGTAAAATAATTTTAATAATAGTATTTTATCATTATTATTATGCAGAAATAAAAGAATTTAAAATGGTCTGTTAGAACAATATAATATTATAGAATCTAAAACAGAATAATAGTAATTTATTGTTATAGTAATTGTCATGCAAAAACAATTTAAAACAGTCTGTCAGAATGTAATCTATAATAGCTAAATAACAGTCGTGATGAAGATTATTATTATTATTACAATTACTTAAACTTTTGGAATAATTTAATATTGTTATAATTCTTCATATAATAATCATACAAGAATTTAAATCAGTTTGTCAGAGTAAAGCTTAAGTTATTATACTATTTTACTTTTATTTTCACTTGTACAGTTTTACTCAAAAAATATTTGGAATTCTGGTACAATAACTCTTAGATAATAATATTATTGGGTTACTCTTTATTTTAAGGTGTCCTTGTTACAGTGTAATTATACAATAAGTACTGAGTAATATTAATTAACTACACATACTTACTGTATGTTTATTACATTTTAACATATATTCACATAGAAAACAGCTATTTTAAATGGTAGTAATATATAAATAAACTTTTATTACTAATTTAGTCATTTAGTTGTGTCATTAATATTATTAATTATGAAACTTTTTTTTTTTTGCATTTTAATGATTTTTTTTGTGCATGTAATTTGTATTTTTATTTATTTTATTTCAGGTGTATATGTGTGTGTGTGTGTGTGTGTGTGTGTGTGTGTGTGTGTGTGTGTATATATATATAAATGCACACAGAGTATACTTTTTGAAAATATTTACATGGATATATTTTATATTTATATAATTTATATTATATATAATATATTAATATACAAATATAACATTTTTCTTAAATATATACATGCATGAGTGTCTATTTATATATGCATAATAAATATACACAGTATACGCACATTATATAAACAAACCTTTATTTTTTATATATATGTAATATGTGGGTCTGACTGATGTCTGGTGTCTCTGCAGGTCACAGTAAAGCTGTGCGTGACATTTGCTTCAACAACACTGGCACACAGTTCCTGAGCGCCGCCTACGACAGATATCTCAAACTCTGGGACTCAGAGACGGGTGAGAGCTTCACACTAGTGTTGAAACTATGACGATGTTTTCTCATGACTAAAGCGAGGAGAAGACGTGGTGACAATAAGGTCAATAAACGATAACTATGACTATATCAACATGCAATTTCGTTGATGAAAAAAGATGAGACTAAAATGTATTAAATAAAAAATAAAAAAGCTTTAGCAAAAACCTCTTTTTTTTCACCAGAAAATGGAGACAAAATGTACATTAGATGAGGTAAAATACACCATGTGTATGAGTCCACATTCTATTGATTTGTGCTTACTGGTGCACTTACTTGAAATGCAAAAATAAAATTCTCAAATGACAACAATCATTACGATTATAATTTTGAGCAATTTTTTTTTAATCCGTTTAACCATGACGAAAATGTGACTGAGATTTCATTTACTAAAACGCTCATACAATTTGTTGACTTAAACTTGACTAAACAAAAACAGGACAAGGTTGACTAAATATGATAACTAAAATGTACAAATGGGCGAATATATATAACATTATATAACATTCCTCCAGTTCATCGTGAGCGATTGAAGTCGATCAGCACTAATGAATAGTGGTCGACCGATATATATTGCCAATGCCGATATATCGGCCAATATTTGCCGTTTTTCAAATATCGGCATCAGCCGATAAGTTTTTCTGTTTGGCTGATGTGTTCGAGGTGAGACTTTTATTTTGACGACACTGAAAACGGCAGAGCACACAGCGCTCACCAGTGTTGGGGGTAACGCATTACAAATAACGCAAGTTATGTAATCAGATTATTTTAACTAGTAAAGCAATGCATTACTTTTTAATTTAGAAGGAAATATCTGAGTTACTTTTTCAAATAAGTAACAGCAGTTACTTGTTTGTCATGTAATGACTGACAGCTCTCATGTTGCCATGTTGAGAGAAATCGGGAGTAAGGTTTGTTCGATAGATGTGTCGCTAGCCGCTTTTTTGAAAAAAGAGTTGCTAAATCTAGTTGGCAACACTGCATCTCCGTTTCTCTAACTACAGGCTAGGCAACGGGTCAAACAGAAAATGCCTTTAAAATGAAATTTGTGCTGTTAAAATGAATTTGCATTAATGTGTTATTAACATTTACATTTAGTCATTTAGCAGATGCTTTTATCCAAAGCAAATGAGGACAATGGAAGCAATGAAAATCAACAAAAAAGCAATGAAATGCAAGTGCTATAACAAGTCTCAGTTAGCTTAACACAGTGCACATAGCAAGGATTTTTCATTGTTATTATATAAATAAAAAGAAAACAGATAGAATAGAAAAAGAATAGAGCAAGCTAGTGTTAGAGGCCTTTTTTTTTTGCTTTTTGTTAATTGTGTTAGCGCATTAATTTTGACAGCCCTGATATTAATTAAAATAAGTAAAATATATCGGCCATCGGCCACCCTGCTTTCCAAGATATCGGCATCGGCTGTCAAAAAACCAATATCGGTCGACCAGTCCTAACGAGTCTCCTCTGCTCGTTTAGGTCAGTGCATCGCCCGCTTCACCAACAGAAAGGTTCCCTACTGCGTGAAGTTCAACCCGGACGAGGACAAACAGAGCCTGTTTGTCGCTGGGATGTCGGATAAGAAGATCGTCCAGGTACAACACCGAGAGCCGAGTGTCAATGTTTCATTATTTTTGCATTATTTGTTATTTCAGCTCATGTTCATGAGGACGCTTACGTGCATCTTATTTCACGCTTTGTGTCATAAACACTTTACAGCCGAACACAGCCTAGTTTTTTTTTTTTTTTTTAAATATCTGTGTTTTTATTCATTTTAGTTTTTTTTTCAATTTTAGTGAACGAATTTGTGTTTTAATGTTTAATTTCTAAATGTTTAAAATGTTTTGGTTTTATTCCAGCTTTAGTAATCTAGTTGTGTATTTTTGCCATTTATATTCACTTTTTTTAAATGTCTATATCAATTTTATTTATTTCAGTTCTATTAATTTAGTTGTGTGTTTGTCATTTTAATTTAATTTGCTAAAAACACATCTCTTCCATCTTTATTTGACCCTCTAACTCTAGCACTCTATTCTAATTCTATTCTTTAAAAAAAGCGTCTGCTAAATGACTAAATGTAATTTGTTTTTAATTAGTTTTTATTCTAATTTTAGAAATTTAGTTTTTTTAAATTTCTATATAATTATTAACTTATTTCAGTTGTAGTAATTTAATTGTGTATTTTTGCCATTTATATTCACTTTTCTAAATGTCTATATAAATTTTATTAATTTATTTCAGTTTTAGTAATTTAGTTGTATATTTTTGTCATTTTAATTCGTTTTTATTCTAATTTTAGTGATTTGGTTGTGTATTTTTATCATTTTAATGACTTTAATGTCTGTATAATTTGTTCATTTTCATTTTATTTTTTTTATTTAGTTGTGAATTTTCGTCATTTTAATTATTTTTTGTAGATCTACCTAATTTTTAATAAATTTCAGTTTTAGTAATTTAGTCGTGCATTTTTCTTCCATTTTAATTCGTATATATTATATAATATCATTTTTATTCCAGTATTAGTATTTTTATGGATCCACGCAATGTTCTCACCTGTTTGCATCTCTGGGTTTTGTTGACTGATGTGACTGTGTTTGTGTGCAGTGGGATATCCGCTCCGGCGAGGTTGTTCAGGAGTACGACAGACACCTCGGCGCCGTCAACACCATCACCTTCGTGGACGAGAACCGGCGCTTCGTCAGCACCTCCGACGACAAAAGCCTGCGCGTCTGGGAGTGGTGAGGAATTATTACTGAAATTCACATCATATCCACAGAGTGAGCGCTGCTCTTGATGAACACGGGTCGTTGTGCTCACAGGTTAACCTCTCAGAAATCTCCTACCGTAAATATATCAAAACTTCATTTTTTTAGTAATATGCATTGCTAAGAACTTCATTTGAACAACTTTAAAGGCGATTTTCTCAATATTTAGATTTTTTTGCACCCTCAGATTCCAGATTTTCAAATAGTTGTATTTTAAATCTTAATCTTGAGTGAGTCATTGAATCATTTATTCATAAATTACATGTGGTTTTGTTTAGTTGTATAATGTTTTTCTTCAGAATCGTGAGAGAACCACAACTTCCCTTTAAAAATAAAAAAACAACTCAGTTTATCTAGAATCACAGCTCTGTTTTGCACACAAACAGCTCTTAAACGAGTCCAGTTTTTATGTAGCATGTTGAGTTTTGTTCATGATATTCAGCTGCTGCTAAATGGTTTGCAAAAAGACAGAATAAATACGTTTGATAGATATCATTTTTTAATCTACTCAGATGTGATCATTCAGATTTTAGAGCAAAATGTGTATCGATAACCATTAAAATAATGTTGCAGTGTCTTAATGGTCCTTAAAACAGGCAGCACTTTCTTTTTTTTTTTTTTGCAAATGTCATTTTTATTTATTTATTTTTTTTATTTATTTTCATTTTAGTGTAATTCTTTGCTGATGCTTTTCAACAAGTTAGAAAAAGGAAAAGGAAAATAAATAAACATCCGCATTATTATAGTTAACTAAAACTACATTTTTGTTGCTTGAAATAAAATAAATGTTACCTGAAAAAAATAACTTTTTCTATAAAAACGAACTTTTTTCCAGCTAATTCCAAAGGCAACATTTTTCATTTTCATTTAGTTTAACTTTTTATAGTAAAGCAACTGAAATAAAAATGAATAAAATATATATACTAATAAAATTCTTAATGTAAAAAGTAAGATGAAAAGTATAAAAATGATTCAATATATTAATAAAAACTATAATAAAATAATAATAATAATAATAAAATAAAATAATCTCTCAGTTCTAATAAAATAACACTGATAAATTAGTTTTTTTGTTTTGTTTAAATTTTAATTAATATTTCACATTTATTTAATAATCCACACTCAAAATAAACATTTAAGCGTATAAACATTTAAATTGTTTTTCTAGCTGACTATCGAGTTTATGGTCATTAAACACAGTCCGAGTGTTAGAGGGTCAATTCAACAAATAGATAAAATAGAATTAGAATATAGAGTGCTAGAGTCGTTCTTGTGATTATTAGAAGATCTCGGTGCATTAAAGTGAGAAGTCAGTATTAATGTGATTGTTTGAGTGATGCCGTCCCTCCAAACCTAATATTGAGGCTGCTGCATCTCCCTGGGAGGGTTTTTGAGGTTATCAGAGCCGTGTTTTGCTCTGGTTCTGTGTCCGGTGAGTTATTCTGGGCCGGTCTGTGCTCTCGAGGGATTGTTCTGGTCCCGTCTCGTGTGCTGGGCCTCAGGTGTCGATGTTCTGCTCCAGTTTGGAGGCGTTTGCTCCGTCGTAGATGGATTACAAACCTCGCACACGAAAGAGAGCGAGATAACGGATTAGAAACGAGAGCCTCTGTGTTTACTGCAGATCTTCAGCTGATTATACTGTACAGATATATTACATGCTTACAGTCCGTAACGGAGGAAAATGGTTTCTTTTTACACGTCTTTGTGGTTAAAGAAATACCCGAGTCAGATCTCTGTCTAAAAATCAAAAGAGAAGAAATCGCAATTCTAAAAATCTTATTTTACTATTTTGTAAATAAATAATATTAAATATTTGATGCATCTTTACAAAATTCTAATTGTTTTCTTATTAATAGTGTATAGATGTACTTTCTCATATCCATAGAATTACATTTTTTGTAAAGATGTTAGAAAAATAGATGTGTGTGTGTGTATGTGTGTATATATATATATATATATATATATATATATATATATATATATATATATATATATATATTTAGCAATTAAAAACGACGTTTTATTATAATTACAAATATTTGTTTTGTGTGTATTTATGTTGGGTGTTTTTTTTATTTTTTTGAAATTCTTTTTTTTTTTTACAAATATATAATTGCTATTTATAAAAAAAGGATTTATTATAAATAAATGTGTATTTTTTAGCATTGTTATAGATACTTTTTTTTTCTTTTTTTTTTACAAATATATATGTTCATTCATAAAAAATATATGTTTATAAGTTATCAAATCTTAATTTCTTTTTTTTTTTAATCATAATTTCTTATTCATGGACGTGTATGTGTGCATTTATTTTATTTTGTTTATGTACTTTTTCTAAACAAATATATATTATGTTTTAAATCTCTCTCTCTCTCTCTCTATATATAATATATTAATGGATCTGTGTTTTGTCAGGGATATTCCTGTGGACTTCAAGTACATCGCTGAGCCCAGTATGCACTCGATGCCTGCGGTCACGCTCTCGCCCAACGGTGAGTGACGTCCTCTGACTCCCAATCAATAATCAATAATCGATCAGGATATCGTTCTGCTGCGTGTGAATGACAGATTTCAGGCTGGAGTTTCTCTTCTCTTCATATTCATTGCCCTGAGCTCAGTTACACTCACTCGAACCTCAGTAACGAACTAACTAACCAGCTGATTAGTGAGGTTAACTATTACTCATATAGAATTTGTCCTCTTTATATTTAGCTCTGGTTATTTAAAGAGCTGGTGTTTACAGCCATAAAAACAGCACCTTCGACAAAACAATATCTCAAGACTGTTAAATAAGTCTAAATATTTAATTGATGGCTTTTTATTGTTCAATAGCAACTTAAAATTGAGTAGAAAGTTATTTTTGTCCCCACGAGTCATAATATAAGCCGAAAATTAGGATGAAGAAGAGCATTTGGCTTTGTGTAATTTAAAATGTTAATTTATTCATTCATTTACTGTAGTTATGACTGTTTAATTAGGTTTTTAAACATGAATGGAATGAACAGTTTGTTTTTCAATTTAAAAATGATTTAATTTATAATTTATTCATTTTAACTACAGTTTAAAACAATAATTAAACCGCTGTAAATATCTATTAATTTGTCCATTTTGAAAAGCAATTTTATTTCCTTTTTATTTTTAATCGATGGTATACAAAATAAAATTAAGTCAAAAGATTTGTTGTCCAGAAGAGTTTAATGCCATTTTTTTTATTCGATTAAAAAAATGGATAAATCAAAGCTTTTGGGTTTTTAAATGCAATTTAAATATTATTTTATTTTAATATTTATTAGTTTACTATAGTTACCGTTTTATATACAGCTTTATCTATTTATTTTTCATTTTAAAGATGCTTTTTTACAAATTCTTAAGTTTTATTTTAGTTTTAACTGTGCAAAAAAAAAAAAGAAACAGTTTTAAATGTCTATTAATTTGTCAATTTTAAAAAGTGATTTATTTCCTGTTTTGTTTTAATTATTATTTAATTGATGGTAAACTAGTCAACATTTGAAGTGGATCAAAACCTTTCATCAGAGTTGTAAATGTGTTTCTGTATTTGGACAATTTTGATGAACTTTTTTAATCCACTAAAATGTTAACTACTGTATTTTATTGTCGGTGAAGAATGAAGGTTAATAAAAGCATTTGGGTCTTTAAATGCAATTTACAATATTAATATATTTTCTATAGTTGTGGTTTTGTTTAATTACATTTTTAAACCTGAATTAAATCATTTGTTCATTTAAAGAGTGATTTATTTCCTTTTTTGTGGTTGAAAGTAAGCCGGTAACTGATGTCTTGATGAGCTGCGCAGTAATATCTGGATGTACTGTGTTATTTTCTCAGGTAAGTGGCTGGCCTGTCAGTCCATGGACAATCAGATCCTGATCTTCGGAGCGCAGAACAGATTCCGGCTCAACAAGAAGAAGATCTTCAAGGGTCACATGGTGGCGGGATACGCCTGTCAGGTGGACTTCTCTCCAGACATGAGGTGACCCTCGTCAGACGGCTGTGATTAGAGCTTAAAACAGAATCAGGACTGTAAATATTATTATTCAAATTAAGCAACATTATGATGATTTTAAAGTGCTTTTATTTGACCGTTAAGTCTTAAAGACCACAGCAAGATGCCAGACTCATGAGTATAAGAGCACTAGTTAGTTTAAAATGCTAATTATTTTATTTATTTTTAATAAACGCTCCAAGTTTGCTGTGATTGTAGGGCCTTACAATTTTAGAAAAAAATGTATCAATATGAAAATAACACTGTAATAATAGTTCTGGTTATTATTATTACTACTAAGTAAAAATATTAATTTTATTTATTCATAACCAAATAAAATTCACAATTATATTTTACTAAAATAATTAAAATAATTTAACTAAAATATTAAAATTGCAATACTAATGTCTTCATGTTTCGGTGGAGCAGCTTATATTTATTTAATAATTATAAAAACGTTTTAATATTAATATTTAATAATTGCAATAATTAATTAAATAATTTAATATTTTAATCGTTTGATAATCATGTTATGATTTGGTTTGATAAATGTGAAAATAAAATAATGTTATGATTTTATTATTATTATCATTATTATTGATAAATATTTGTTTAAAACAAAATAAATATTGGATATTAAAAAATTTTAAATAAATTGGGGAAAATAGTATAATTACCCTTTTATTTTATAGTACAACTGTAAAATTGCAGTACTAATATTAATACTAAGTCTTTATTTTCAAACATTAAATCATCAAGCTTTTATTTTGGTGGAAAGAATGTTATTTTGGGAAAGCAACATTATTTATTTAATTAAATCTCAGCCTTTGAGATATGATCATTTTGGGGTTTATTTTGATTAATCGTGAAGCCCTAGACAATAAATATGTACATTTATGTTCATAAATATGCATTTTTATATTGGTGCATATAAATGATAATGTTTCATTATTACTTGTTCATTTAGTGAAAACCTTTGTGGAAAGTATATCTTGATGATTTCAGCATATATGTGCATATTATGTAAACCAATCACGATTAAACATTTGACAGCACCAGTATTTATGTATATGAGATTATTTCTAGGTTATGTATTATATAATGTTTAATGTAACAGTGCATGTTAAACTGGCTGGTCTGAAGGTGTTCTAACCTGCTTCTCTGGGTGCGCTGCAGTTACGTGGTTTCCGGCGATGCTGACGGTAAGCTGAATATCTGGGACTGGAAGACGACGAAGCTCTATCATCGGATCAAGGCGCATGATAAGGTGTGCATCAGCGCGCTCTGGCATCCTCACGAGACGTCGAAGGTGATCACCTGCGGCTGGGACGGTCAGATCAAGCTCTGGGACTGACCGCATCTGTCCTTCGTCCTGAACCTGAGCTTTTAACACTGATGTGAGATGATGATGATGATGATGATGATTATTACAGGGCTGGTATCCAGTCATAAACACACACACACACGCACGCACACACAAACACCAGAGACTTCAGCTCATGCTTTTTGTTTTATAATGAATGGATCTGTATCTCCAGTGTCTCCCATTTCTGTCTTTTTGAGGATAATAAATGTCTCTTGTTTATTTCTGCGGTCTGAAACTTTCCAACATACACGTTTCTTCAATAAAGACAATGAATTACAGCTAAGCGTTTGAGTAGAAGCATAAAAAACAGATTCTTTAATGAGGGAATAAATTGAATCAAATTGAATGAAATAAATTTATTATAGTGTGAAATACCGCATTTTAATTCTCAATATATGCATATGATTTTTTTTCATATATATACATTACAATAGTATTATGACAATTGCAAGATTTATTTTATTTACTTGTTATAATTTAAATGCTATTATTCTAAATAATAACGATTATTATTATTATTATTACTGTTATTTCTTTATTCATTCATTTTATAATTTGAGAAATTATTTTGAATAATATTTTTTACTTTGCAGTAGTATAATGGCAATTTTAATATTTATTGTATTTAATTAATTTTAATCATTAAATTTTATTCTGAATAATAATAATAATTTCTTCTAAATGTATAATTTAGGTAGAATTATTTGGAATAATTCTAATAATTATTATTAATATTTTATTAAATTCATTTTTTATTTACAGTACAATAAAATTATTAATTGATTACATTTTTTATCATTTAAATATTCTGCAATATTCAGTAATGTTATTGCAATAATAATATTTATATGTTGATTATATATATATTTTTATAATTTGAATACATAAAAATATTTAATATGTGTAGGTGTATGATTGTGGAGCTCTTCCTGATTCCACGTTAAGAGCTACTTTGGGTGGAAGCTGGATTTTGCTTCAGCATTATGGGTAATTTACTACTTCACAGGGAATTTAGCTGTTAAACACAATTATTATTCATTTATTTATTTTATGGGAGCACAAACCTGCTGTTTCTACAGAAGCAGAGATCATAACTGCACAACAGAGGTTTTGTCGTTATACTGTGTTTGTTATTACACAACATTTTGCTCATCTCTTCATGAAGAAGGCAATCCCAGAATGCACTTCAGCAATCTCAGTGAAGATTCTCCTCCAACAGTCAAGGTACGTGATAAATATATTTTACAGACGTTGTATTTGCACACGATGTTGAGTGAATTCAGGTTTCCTCATATTCATAAAATAGCCTGAATTGATCAGAATTCAACCCATTTTTATCAAGCGACGTTAACAAAATATACCATAAATATATTTAAAAAGAAAATTTAAATATTAAAAAAAAACAGCAAAAATAGTCCTTTTGTACAAAATGTTGAGTGAATTCAGTTCAACCGATATATCTAAATATCTGAATTCAACCTATTTTTATCAAGAAACATGTTTAAAAAAATATACCATACATATATTTTAATCTGTACTGAAAAAAAAAATGCTAATAGTAATTTTAATCCAACTGCAGTCTGTCTCAAATGCATTTTGGATGGTTTTACACCTGCTCTTTTCACAAAAAGATAGCTATTAATAATATATACAGCGGTGGCCAAAATGATTACAACACTATTATCTTCAGCAGCTAAAAATGGTTTTAGGTCAGTTATTTCTATCTTTTGCTGTCATGTGTCTGTAGAAAAAAATCAGTTTACATTTCCAAACATTTATTTAGCTATTAATTGTAATAATCCAGTGAGATTTTTGTGCTCCGCACAGAGATGACTGCTTTAAACACAAAGGATGCTCACACCAAATGTTGATTTCATTTAGTTTATAAAAGTTAATTGATAAAGAAAATCTATTAACTGTTAACAGTACTGTACTTTGAGACACAGTTCTTCTGGATTTAGACTCAGTTTGCTCTGTTTCTAGTGCTCTAATCATTTTGGCCACCGCTGTAATATTACATCTTTAAACGTGACCCTGCAGCACAAAAGCAGTCATAAGCAGCACAGCTATATTTGTAGCAATAGACAACAATACACTGTATGGGTCAAAATTATACATTTTTCTTTTATGCCAAAAATCATTAGGATATTAAGTAAAGATCATGTTCCATGAAGATATTTAGTAAATTTCCTACCATAAATATATCAAAACTTCATTTTTGATTAGTAATATGCATTGCTAAGAACTTCATTTGAACAACTTTAAAGTCGATTTTCTCAATATTTAGATTTTTTTGCTCCCTCAGATTCCAGATTTTCAAATAGTTGTATCTCAGCCAAATATAACAAAGCATACATCAATAAAAAACCTTGTTTATTCAGTTTTCAGATGGTGTATAAATCTCAATTTCGAAAAATGGACCCTTATGACTGGTTTTGTGGTCACAAATGTCACGTTCTCATCGACTTGTGCCAAATTTACACGGCGAAGGAGGCACAGAAGCGCTTCTGAAGTGGCATTTAGGCGTCTTTACACAGAGGAGGCATAAATGCATGACTGAGAAGGTCATCCTTGCGGCGTGAAGCGTGTGTTGACCCAGCCCAGTGTGAAGGAGCTGCTGGTGTTCCCCAGGTTTCTGTGCAGGAAGAGGCGTGGCTTGCTCGGGTCGCTGTAGCTGTGATAGAGGCGGAAGTGAGCGTGCTCCAGCTCCCTCAGCAGACTGAACCAATAGCGGACCACCGAGGGCTCGTCCCCGCCCACCTCAAACCCCGCCCACTGCAGGTGCAGCTCCAGCAGCAGCAGACCGACCGAGTCCAGCACCTGCTCCAGGATCAGGTTCTCCAGGATCTTCCACTCCGCGCTCTCCAGATCCACCTTCAGGACATCCACCTGAGATAATCATTAATATTAATCACACCAACCTGACTCCATCCACTGGTACATCTAGTAAACTAAGGTTAGTAGTGCTTTTGCAGGGATGTGATAAACGTGACCCTGCAGCACAAAAGCAGTCATAAGCAGCACAGGTATAATAGCCAACAATACATTGTATGGGTCAAAATTATCCATTTTTCTTTTATGCCAAAAAAAGAGAGGTTTCTGGAGGAAAAGTAGGACGTGGTATCGAGGACGAGCCGTTAACGGTGGGCAGCAGAGACTGACCTGATTTACTGAACACAAACCACCAGAGACTCACTCTTACCTCGCTCATATGAAATAGAAATCTTCTGTAATATTATAAATGTTTGTCTTTTGAACTTTCTATTCATCTGTGAATCCTGAAAAATAAAATGCATCACAGTTTCCACAAAAATATTGTGCAGCACGACTGTTTTCAACATTGATAATAATCAGAAATGTTTGTTGAGCAGCAAATCAGCATATTATTATGATTTTTGAAGATCATGTGACACTGAAGACTGGAGTAATGATGCTGAAAATACAGCTGCGCATCACAGAAATAAACTACAGTTTAACAGATATTCACATAGAAAACAGTTATTTTAAATTCTAATAATATTTCACAATTTTACTGATAAAAAACTCTAAAACTTTTGACCTCCAATGCATATATATATACACACGGATGAGCCATTACATTATGAGCACCTATCTAATATACATGCATATGCATAGATAGATATAGATATCCTCCTTTGGCTCCTTCAGTTCATCCATATGCAGGAGTCATAAATCTACAATATCTGCTGCCATAATTATGAGCAGATGATGAATTCATTAGTGCCGTCTTTATGTGTTCCCTCCATCTCTGTTTGTGTTTGAGAAGTGTTTCTCAGCAGATCTCTGCGAGTCTTTGAGCTCAGAGCCGCTCTTCTGTCACGCTGAGAGTGTCAATGTGAAGCCTGCGGTGTGTTTGCAGTAAATGATGCGTCACACACACACACACACACACACACACACACACACACACACACACACTTCTGCTCAAGAACATGGGTTTAATGTGCAAAGACTAAACTGTTGTTCAAGCAGATGATGGAAAAACCGAGAAGCTTGAAATATGAATGTGAAGGGTGATCAGAAATATATTTTGGGGCTTAATAGATAAATATGAAGGAGTCATTCATGGGTTAAAGGAGGTAAATGAAACAAAATGAGGCAAAATGAAATGAAATCTGGAATTGACCAGAGTGATTGATTCCTTATTTTTCACTTAAACCAAAGTCTAAAATGTCTTAATGATAAACCTTTCTTTCTTTCTTTCTTTATTTCTTTCTTTCTTTCTTTCTTTCTAATTAATTGTAATATCAATTCAAATTAATTAATTGTAACATAATATATTCAATTAAGTCCTGTATTTAATTATATTTACCTTATGGCCCCTGACATATAGTGTTTTCCAGTTTTAATCTGGAACTTCCTTATTTTCCTTCTTTATTATATCCTTATCCTTATTAAAAGCCTAAAATGTCTTGACAGAATCTTTCTTATTTACAACCCGAATTCCAGAAATGTTGGGATGGTTTTTAAATTTGAATAAAATGAAAACTAAAAGACTTTCAAATCACATGAGACAATATTTTATTCACAATAGAACATAGATAACATAACAATTGTTTAAACTGAGAAATTTTACAATTTTATGCACAAAATGAGCTCATTTCAAATTTGATGCCTGCTACAGGTCTCAAAATAGTTGGGAAGGGGGCATGTTTACCATGGTGTAGCATCTCCTCTTCTTTTCAGAACAGTTTGAAGACGTCTGGGCATCGAGGTTATGAGTTTCTGGGGGTTTGGTGTTGGAATTTGGTCCCATTCTTGCCTGATATAGGTTTCCAGCTGCTGAAGAGTTCGTGGTCGTCTTTGACGTATTTTTTGTTTAATGATGTGCCAAATGTCCTCTATAGGTGAAAGATCTGGACTGCAGGCCAATTCAGCACCCGGACTCTTCTACTACGAAGCCATGCTGTTGTAATAGCTGCAGTATGTGGTTTTGCATTGTCCTGCTGAAATACACGTCTTCTGGAGGGGTGCATATGTTGCTCTAAAACCTTTATATACCTTTCAGCATTCATAGTGCCTTCCAAAACATGCAAGCTGCCCATAACGTATACACTTATGCACCTCATAACATCAGAGATGCTGACTTTTGAACTGAACACTGATAACACGCTGGAAGGTCTCCCTCCTCTTTAGCCCGGAGGACACGGCGTCTGTGATTTACAACAAGAATGTCAAATTTGGACTCGTCTAACCATAGAACACTTTTCCACTTTGAAACAGTCCATTTTAAATGAGCCTTGGCCCACAGGACACGACAGCGCTTCTGGACCATGTTCACATATGGCTTCCTTTTTGCATGACAGAGCTTTAGTTGGCATCTGCAGATGGCACGGCAGATTGTGTTTACCGACAGTGGTTTCTGGAAGTATTCCTGGGCCCATTTAGTAATGTCAATGACAGAATCATGCCGATGAGTGATGCAGTGTCGTCTGAGGGCTGAAGACCACGGGTATCCAACAAAGGTCTTCAGCCTTGTACCTTACGCACAGAGATTTCTCTGAATCTTTTGATGATGTTATGCACTGTAGATGATGAGATTTGCAAAGCCTTTGCAATTTGACGTTGAGGAACATTGTTTTTAAAGTATTCCACAATCTTTTTACACACTCTTTCACAGATTGGAGAGCCTCTGGCCATCTTTACTTCTGAGAGACTCTCTAAGACATCCCTTTTATAGCTAATCATGTTACAGACCTGATGCCAATTAACTTAATTAGCTGCTAGATGTTCTCCCAGCTGAATATTTTCAAAAATGTCTTGCTTTTTCAGCTCTTTGTTGCCCCCTTGCCAACTATTTTGAGACCTGTAGCAGGCATTAAATTTGAAATGAGCTCATTTAGTGGATAAAAGTGTAAAATTTCTCTGTTTAAACATTTGTTATGTTCTCTATGTTCTATTGTGAATAAAATATTGGCTCATGTGATTTGAAAGTCTTTTCATTTTTATTTTATTCAAATTTAAAAAAAACGTCCCAACATTTCCGGAATTCGGGTTGTATTTAGTTAGTTAGTTAGTTAGTTAGTTTGTTTGTTCATGTATTTATATATACATTTATTGTTTTTATTTATTTTTAATGTATCTATTAATCTCAATTTATTTCTAAAATATTAATAACTTTACGTTTTCTATTCAATTACATTTACCTTTCATCCCTGACAAATAGTTGTTTCTTGTTTTAATCTGGAATTTATTTATTTATGTTTTTTTTATTCATAATTTTTTTAATTTTAATTTAATTGTAATATATTATCTTCACTTACGATTTCTATTTCTTTTACATTTACCTTAGGTCCCTGGCAAATAGTTTCTTGTTTTTTAAGCAGAAATCTAAAACATAAATCGGCTTAAAAAGAAAAAAAAATATTTACCATTGTATATTAAGAAACAGAATATAAATATAGATATACATAGATAGTTATAGAATACATATAAATGATATATTGCATAAGATATATGTTATATAAAATATTAACATGATATGGATTGAATTTAGTCAGGTAATTTTGACAATTTATTGGAAGACAAAGGAAAAAACAAAGAAAGAAAGATAGTGATAAGGAGTGAGTGTTTTTTCCTCTGACCTGTCTGTGTCCGAAGTGGCTGAGGATGGCGGCGAGTTTCTTGGAGCTGCTGTGTAGTCTCTGGATCGGGACGGCGGGGTTTGGGTCCCTCCAGTCCACAGAGAGCCGGTGGAGCCACATGTTATGGTCCTGCAGATGAGCTCGTCTGATGCTGGGGTCAAAACAGTGAACCTCACAGCCGGAGCCGGCTAATAACCGCTCCAGAGCATCATCCTCCGCTCCCAGCCTACACAAACACACCTCCGTCACTCCAGACACTGATTCACCGCAGCATTTTACCCCCTGAATCATGTTACCAGAGTTATTTTAGCATCACTGAGATACTAGTTTTTGTTCATATTTTGAATTAGTTTTTATTTGGTATATTTTCTGTTTTCATTTGTTTTTATTTTATTTAAGCTAAAATCTTAGTAATTTTGGTACTTGTCTTTTTTAATTCATGATTGATAGACGGACAGATAATAGATGGATGGATGGATGGATAAAGAGAGAGAGAGAGAGAGAGAGAGAGAGAGAGAGATGGAAGGACAATAGATAGATAGATAGATAGATAGATAGATAGATAGATAGATAGATAGACAGACAGACAGACAGACAGACAGACAGACAGACAGACGGACGGATGATAGATGGATGGATGGACGGATGGATGGACGGACGGATGATAGATGGACAGATGGATGGACGGACAGACGGATGGATGGATGGATGGATGGACAGATGATAGATGAATGGATAGATGGATGGATGGATGGATGGACGGACAGAGGGATGGATGATAGATGGACGGATGGATGGACGGACAGATGGATGATAGATGGATGGACGGACGGACGGACGGATGGATGGATGGATGGACGGACAGATGATAGATGGATGGATGATAGATGGACGGATGCATGGACGGACGGATGGATGATAGATGGATGGACGGATGGATGGATGGACGGACAGATGATAGATGGATGGATGGATGGATGGACGGACGGACGGACGGACGGATGGATGGATGATAGATGGATGGATTGACAGACGGAAAGATGGATAGATGAATGGATGGATGGATGATAGATGGACAGATGGATGGACGGACGGATGATAGATGGATGGATGGATGGACGGATAATAGATGGATGGATGGATGGATGAATAGATGGACGGACGGATGGATGGATGGATGGATGGACGGATGGATGGACGGACAGATGATAGATAGATAGATAGATAGATAGATAGATAGATAGATAGATAGATAGATAGATAGATAGATAGATAGATAGATAGATAGATAGATAGATAGATAGATAGATAGATGCGGGATCCGTGCTATGAGGTTCTGAACTATATCAAATGATTCACGCTCTGTCCTCTGAAGTTCTGATCTGAATCAAATGATTCGTGATACGAGCTCCGAAGTCCCGATCTGAATCAAAGAATCAAATGATTCACAGTATGCACTCCGAAGTTCCAAAATAATCATTTCAGATCACTTCAGAGAGCGTATCACAAAATTCAATTTGCGAAATGATTTGCAAACCTGCTCAGAGGTTATGATCTGAATCAAATTATTCGTAATACGCGATCCAATCAAACCACTTTGAAACAGTGAATCATTTTGCGATGCAGTGGTTTAACAGATTCAGTTTCGAAAAGCTCCGTTTCACCCATCGCAATACATGCTTTTTAAAATCATTACAAGCAACGTTGAAATTCAAAAATAAATGGTTCTTTAGATCTGGTGTTTTAAGTGAATCGCTTGAACTGAGTGATCGAAATCACGAGTTTGAATCAATCAAAGTGGTTCCAGCGTAAATGACTCACTCGTAAATGACTCATTAATGTTCATATTTGAAATAGCTACTATAGTATATATTAAATACTACAAATACATTTTTGCATTTTATGATTTGTTTCTTACAAACACTTGTGTGTGGATTATTGTGATGTTTTTATCAGCTGTTTGGATTCTCATTCTGACGGCACCCATTCACTGCAGAGCATCCATTGCTGAGACACTGATGCAATGCAGCATTTCTCCAAACCTGATGAAGAAACAAACTCATCTACATCTCGGATGATCTGAGGCTGAGTAAATATTCAGCACACTTTCATTTTCAGGTGAACTGTTGCTTTAATTGATGTAGATAACGACTATTTTACCAGCTTATCTGTTTTATAAATTAAAGAGCCTGTGAGAGTGTGTGGAGAACACTACCAGCCTCATGTGAATAAATCAGCGTCTCCAAAGGAAATCAGATCTGAAGCGTGTTTTAGCTGGAGGAGGATTCGTGGCAGAGTTCAAATGTGCTCGATTTCTGAGAGTGATTCGTTCGCTTGCGACAGACGTTCATGAATGATTCATTCAGCTCTCTGTCTGTAATGCGTCCAGAGCTGCTCAAACCTGCGCTGAATGATCTGGTTCTGCTTGAAGATTTCTGAGAGTGTTTGCATTGCAGATGATTCACGCTTTCTGGGATCATTCGAGGTGCTCTGGAAACTTTCACAGAGTTGAAGCAGTTGAAGATTCACAGGCTGATATGATTGAGATCTGGGCAGAATATGAAGTGATTGTTTGTTCTGTGAAAACTCAAGTTCAGAAGCAGTGCTGCTGTGTCTTTAAGACTCGATGGCACCAATCAAACACTCTCGCTGTCCTGTGGTTCACTAATGAGTGCACTCGTGTAGTAATACGGCTCTTTGCCTCGTGTTTCTGGGATTTGCTCTAGAATGGGTCATTTAGAAATATTTTGGTGGGTAAAGCTTCATTTTTGGGAGCATGACAAAATGAAAAATGAAAAATAATAAATTATATTTTATACAAAAAATGAAGCATATGTGCATTTAGTATATTAGCATGATTTATTTATTAATTTGTATTATTAATTAATTAATTAATTTTGTTTGTTTACCCAATGATTCTCATCAGCCTGCTATATTGATAGCAGGCTGAATGATTTTTATTTATTTGTTTATTTTGTGGTTAAATGTTTTTTGTGTGTGTTTTTCTTTTAATTTTTATTAGTTTTTGCTTTTGAAAATATGTCTATATAATTTATATTCATTCTTTTTTTAGGTACTTCAGTATGAAAATGAGCAATGCTGCCTTGGCAGCTAGTGGCAATAAAGTAAGTTTAAGGTTTTTTTAATATTTTTTAATATTTCAATTTAAGTTCATTTTATTTAAAGTATTTTTATGGTTTTAGTAAATAATAAAAATGAAGAATATGAATGAACTATTTATTGACATTAATCTCATGATTATTAAACACAATTTAAATTCTCTTCAGCCCGCTATATTGTTTAAATTGCATTTATATATTGCAGTATTTTCTGTACTGACGTCAATGAATGATATTATTTGATATTTCTTATGCATTTGTTTTGCATCACAATAATGCAAATTTGGTGGAAAATGTTTAATTCTCATGAAAATAATGCAAAAAAAAATGTAGAATCCCAAAAATAGGCTTCATTTTCTTCATGCAAGACTGTTCTTTTAGCATCACTGAGATGTACTTTTTATTAATATTTAATAATTTTTTTTTTTTTACATTTTCTTTTAAACTTAATTTTAGCAATTGTTTTGATGTTTTTATTACATTTGTAATATGCATATATAGTTTTTATTAACTTTTATTAGTTATTTTAGCAATTTAACTTAAACTATTAAAAATGAGAAATGTTGCTGAAAAATGTTGACAAATAAATTAATTAATAAAGTTTTTTATATTTTATTTATATATTTCTAAATAAAGTTTATTTTATTTAAAATAACGCTTTTGTTTTTATTATTTTAGTTACTATAATAACGCTGATGAGTTGAAATTCCTCATTCTGAGTTCCTGAAGAGATCAAGATTCTGAAACAGCTCTTTGATTGATGCATGAATAATGTGTGTGAATGGAATCTGACTGTATGATGAGGACAGAGCTGCAGGGCAGGAGTGTGTCAGACAGCCGACACACACACACACACACACACACACACACGGAGGATGTTAAATCTGGCTGATGCAGCACTCATCTGCATGCATGCGTGTGAATGCATGTGAATGTGTTTGTCAGACTGCGCTCACAGGCGTTTACATGCACAAACACACTCGGATTGCCTTCAGAAAGTGATGAGCGCTTTAATGTGTTGAGTTCTCAGAAATACAGGTTATCCTATGAGTTTTGTCTTGATATTTCATTGCTTTTTCTCATTTTGAGTCACGAACAAGCATGCAAAGGTTCGAGACTCTGATGTGTTGTGGGTTGTGTGTGTACAAAATAGTATTACAATTCTTTGCCCAGATTTCGTGGTTACAGTAAGGAATATTAAAACATGCATTGCCTCGCACACCCAAATCAATCACAGGTTCATGGGATTAAAATCCAATATCAACTAGAAAATTATGAATCCTACACAAGCTGGCATTATCACAATAATCATGGTCAATGGACTGAAACGCTGCTCATTAAAATATTTGAGCAGGGTGTAGAATTAATATTTTTCTATTTAAAAATATATATTAAAAATAAATGTAAAAATATTTCACGATTTACAATACTGTTTATAAAATTAACAGTTCATGTTAAAAAAATTAAATATTTATATTAAAAGTATTTTACTTTTTACAATAATATTTATAAAAATAACAGTTTATGTTAAAACAAAATTAGTTGTTAAACAGTTTTTTACGAATCATGTTCTCATGTTTATTTTTTGTAATGTGTAAGAACTGTTCATGTAAAACGTGTTCTGTTTTTACCTCTTTTAGGTAAATAGTGGGATTTTTGGTGAATTTAGTGAAATATTAAATCTAATAAAATTCTAAAAAGTTAATATACACAGCTCATACCTAGATTTCTAACATAATATACAAGTTGAAATGTTTCACACATAAATATGAACAATTGATTAAATATTAAGAATGACTGATATTTAAAAAATTAAGATTCATAATGATAAATAAATGTTTGTTTTCCTTTTTTTTAAAAATTTTTTTTAATAAAAGTTAAGGGTCTACTGTTCTTACCTGCTCTGTGTTTCTGTTTTTCTGGCAAATTATGTTGAACCTGATGCAGGAGCATAAGCTCGTGCTCTGATTTTTATCATAATACAGAGGATCAAATGTTTATGATGTGTCACAAATGAAAGGCAGAAGTGTGGGACTGACCTGAGCGAATAGACGCGGCAGTGTTTGGACACGATCCGCTGTGCCAGACTGAACCTGCGGTCCAAACACAGGACCCACGACCCATGATGCTCTGCGTCAAAGACGGGCGGCACAGACGCGGGTCTCTGGCAGGACAGCTTCACACACACACACACACACACACACACACACACACTGAAGATCAGCACTCATCACAGCTGAATAACTCTCTGTGAATGCTGGGACTGTACCTGCGGAGTGGAGATGTATCTGAGGAACCGATCCGCCTCCTCCTGTAAGCCTCGAGTCTCAGCGGCCCATGGCTCCAGAGAGATCTTCCATCTGGACATCTACACAGAAACAGTACAAACACGTCAGTGAACTTGTTCAGAGGCGGCTGTGATGAATAGTAAAATCTGGTCAATATATAGACATCTGTGTGACCGCTGTCTGTGAGGTTTTCTTATTTGTGTCCCTGCAGCACAGAAGCAGTCATAAGCAGCACAGCTATATTTGTAGCAATAGCCAACAATACATTGTATGGGTCAAAATTATACATTTTTCTTTTATGCCAAAAATCATTAGGATGTTAAGTAAAGATCATGTTCCATGAAGATATTTTGTACATTTCTTACTGTAAATATATCAAAACTTCATTTTTGATTAGTAATATGCATTGCTAAGAACTTCATTTGAACAACTTTAAAGGAGATTTTCTCAATATTTTTATTTTTTTGTACCCTCAGATTCCAGATTTTCAAATAGTTGCATCTCAGCCAAATCATAAAATATGCATAATCATAAACTTTCAGAAAATTGACCCTTATGGCTGGTTTTGTGGTCCAGGGTCACATTTGTATTTTTCTTTTAGCAAATGTAACCTTGTCTCATCTAAGATTTCCAAGTCTTGAAACGTCAAGATGCTCCTGTTACATATTTTAATCTTTCTGTAACGTTAAATATTCATTAGTGAAGATGTGGATCTTTTGTTTGACTGTTTTTAATTATAGTTTTTCTTAACGTTTTAACTATATTAGTTTTTATTTGCATTTTCTGTTTTCATTTTGATTTTAGTAATTTTATGTGCTCTTGACATTTTTTTTAAATTCTATTTTCTATATTTCTATTTTATTTTAGTTTTAGTAATTTTAGTATTTCAACTTAAACTTATTTCATTTAGTTGCCAATGCAACATTTCTAATTTTCATTGAAGTTTTTTTAAAGTTTGTTTTTCATCTAATATTTATATTTAATTTTATTTCAGCTTTTTTTTTCAATTACCAAAAACTATTTTTAGTAGTTTTAGTTAACAATAACAACACTGCTCTTAATATATTTGATAAAATATTGAACTAATAATTGTATTCATTTTGTATAGATGTTCATTTTTGTCACATTTTCTGTCATCATTTTTAGCTTTATCCAAATGAAACTCATTATTACATGAATTTTTTACATTATATTTTTATTTTTGCACTTGACATTATTTTATTCATTATTAAACAATTTGTCCCATAATTCTCTTTAGCCTGCTATATTGTGTTTTGTGTGTGTGTGTGTGTGTGTGTGTGTGTGTGTGTGTGTGTGTGTGTGTGTGTGTGTGTGTGTGTGTGTGTGTGTGTGTGTGTGTGTGTGTGTGTGTGTGTGTGTGTGACTAAACGAGGATAATTAAACACAGCTGAAAACACATTAACTCAAACACGTGGCAGTGTGTGTATGTATATATATATATATATATATATAATTACAATTATGTGTTTGATTTACAAAAAATGAATGATTTTTATTACAGTAAGACAGTGATATTATTTATATTTTGTTTGTTTGTTTATTTTTTAGAATAATGACAATTTTAGGGGAATATAATTCATTGTCATGAAAATAATGTCATAAAATTGTAATAATCCATATTTATATAATTTGCGTTATCAAACTGAAATATTTCAAACCAAACATGTATTCTTGAGAATATTGCTTACACTGATAATCAGTTTATATCCGTAAAATCACTTTCCATCCTCTTCTGTAGAATCCCTGTAACTTCCTCAATGACATCACTGTCGTCCTCCAGGAAGTGACATCATTTTGGCGGGAAAGCAGCAGCAGAAACTTATCAGTATCATGTGACTGACCTGTGAGGCTGGTTTGTTTCATGAAGTCTGTTGGAGACGCAGCTGTTTTTCAGAGCTGGAAGGACTGATTCAGCTGCTGTCTATTTCCAGCTTGTTTTACTCCAGATTCCAGATGACGCTGTGGCTTTTATTAGAACTACATTTTTCCGTCCCTCCTTACAAATGTCAAACAAACACGGTTCAACATGAGCACAACATCTGGGGCTGCAATGCTTCATCCTCCCAAGTGCCTTCATAAATATTAGCATGTTTTCTCTCGCTGTACTTCTCTGTCTGCTGCTCAGTTATTAAGAGTCCACATTCTTATAATCCATCTGCGCTGCTCTTAAAGGATCTGTTCACCCAAAAATGAACATTTGCTGAAAGTTTACTCACCCTCAGTTCATCTGAGATCAGGATGAGTTTGTTTCTTCATCAGATTTGTAGAAATGTGTCTCTGCATCAGTGTCTCAGCAATGGATGCTCTGCAGTGAATGGGTGCCGTCAGAACGAGAGTCCAAACAGCTGATAAAAACATCACAATAATCCACACCACTCCAGTCCATCAGTTAACATCTGGAGAAGACGAAAGCTGAAACAAATCCAGCATTAAGACCTTTTAAATGTCTGAAATACGAGTCCATAATCCATAATAACGCTTCCTCCAGTGAAAAAGTGCATCTCCTGTTGTCTCTCACATCAAAATCCTGTCACGGACTTGTGGTTTTAGCAAACATAAAATAAAAGACTTGGAGAACGAAATAAACATAAACACACTTTTCCATTTATTTGACGTTAAGATGAGACAAAGACAAGGGGAAAACTGAGGACTTATAAATGGAAGAGAACAAAAGAGCAAACAACATAATCCAAATCAGGTGGAGACAATGAACGATAATTAACTAACAAGAACAGGAACTAAACGAAATAAGGTAAAACGGGAACTCAGACGGGCCGACACGTGACAGTACCTCCCCCTCCCGGAAGGCGCGTCCTGCGCCGTAGCACTACCACCGGGGAGGGGGGGTGGGCGTCCTGGAAGCCGGTGCAGGACAGGGATACTGGGGAGGCATCCAGGGCGGATCCGGGGACTCGGGTGGCCATGGCGGAGCAGGGAGCTTTACATTGTTCATGTAATGTGTTTTCCTGAAGCATTTTAGCTGAACATTCAGCAAACATTTTTTAAATGTTACACTTGTTTCAGAACATTCCGAGAACATTCAAATGTAACGTTTCCATGTCTGCAAAATGATACAATGGAACGTTCCCTTAACATTCATATAATTAAAAAAAATTAGCTTTTAGTGAAATTTCATAACTTAATGAAACAATTAATAAAACGTTCTTAGAACTTTTTTTTTTCTAGGTTAAATCGTCTTGATGCTGGATTTGTTTCAGCTTTTGTCTTCTCCAGATGTTAACTGATGGACTGGAGTGCTGTGGATTATTGTGATGTTTTTATCAGACTCTCATTCTGACGGCACCCATTCACTGCAGAGCATCCATTGCTGAGACACTGATGCAGTGACACATTTCTACAAACCTGATGAAGAAACACACTCATCTACATCTCGGATGGCCTGAGGGTGAGTAAATTTAAGCAAATGTTCATTTTTGGGTGAACTAACTTTTTTTCCTGTTTTAAGGATCAATAAATAACTTGCCGTCGTTCAAGGACCAACAAAATCGCAGCGAGTCTCTGGCGCACATGTAGCCGTCGGCTGCTCTGTTTCCACAGCTGGCTCCAATTAATTCCTGATATCCGCTCTTCAGACACGCAGAAGCCCTCGGAGCTCGTGTTATAGAAACACTCGCTGTGAGACACGCAAACGCATTCAGTGCTCATTTACAAACTGTGATTTTTAAATTAAGAGTTTGATATCAAACATCACAAGTGGAATATCTGAGGAGAAGTGGGACAAGCCTAAAATATGAGGGTATATGATTAACCCAAATATCTCAAAATATAACAGCGGTTGCCTGGAAAAAGTCTGCGTGTCATCAAATGATCGTATGCTTGTAAAAGAGTTTGTTTAATTCACTAAAAACAGTGATGCTTGCCTTCACAAACCCATAATAAATGCCTTTTGTGGACATTTAGAGTATGTCTACATTGTAAATTAAATTCTTTTATTTCAGAACAGAAAGAAAAACAGCCTTTATAAAGATTATGAAGGCGTATGGACTGCTGTTATGATGCTTTTTTTGTGTTATTGTATTATTGAACATTGTACAACTGCATTCAAAAGTTTGGGGTCGGTGAGATTTTTAACAGTAATGTTTTTGAAAAAAGTCTCTTCTGCTCATCAAGGCTGCGTTTATTTGATCAAAAATACATTTAAAATTGTGAAATAGTTTTGTAATTTAAAATAACTGATTTCTATGTGAATATATATTAAAATAGAATTTATTCCTCTGATCAAATCTGAATTTTCAGCATCTTTACTCCAGTATCTTTCAGAAATCATTCTAATATGCTAATTTGCTGCTCGAGAAATATTTCTGATTATTATCAATGTTGAAAACATTTGTGCTACGCAATATTTTTGTGGAAACCGTGATGCATTTGATTTTTCAGGATTCACAGATGAATAGAAAGTTCAAAAGAACAGTATTTATTTGAAACAGAAATCTTTTCTAACATTATAAATGTCTTTACTGATCAATTGAATGCATCCTTGATGAACAAAAGTATTAATCTCTTAATTGTCAGTCAAAAACACTGAATGTTTCAGATAGTTTTGCATGTTTGTGTCTGTGTATCACACACTTCATATGGTTCCAATAGAGACTATAAACCCTTCCCTCAAAATGCTGAATCTCTGCTTTCATGATGTGTTTAATATCATGCTTGTGTGAAGCTTATTTAAATATCAGATGCTCTTCTGCCTGTTTTCAATGCGTTTAGCATCTTATTTTCCCCTTTTATAATATCAGTCAATATTTCTGCTGCTGTACCTTTAAGACACCTGTATGTAAATGAGCATCATTCATTAGGATGCGTCACGTTACTGAATACCGAACAGGTTTTGATTTGTAAATGTGGGCGGTCTTATGTTAATGAGCTCATGTATTATGTACGAGTCATTTTAGATGTTTAATTTCAGTAAATTCAGTAAAAAGTGCACAGAAAAGGGAGCTTTGTGTGGTGCTTCGACACAGAGGTCAGAGGTCAGAGGTCAGAGGTCAGGCCCTGCGTCTGTGCTCCAGAGAGTGTGAAAGTCTTTAGAAGAGCAGGATGGCATGAATATGCTTTTGTTTAAGAGTCCTGCTGGATCCTGTTAGCGCTCAGACACAGAACATGCCTCTAGATGACAGCAGAACTGAGAAAATATCAATCTGTGGAGTAAACTGTACCTGAAGTTGCTTCGTCTGATCCTGCTTTCTTTGCATCGACTTGTTGTAACTGTTTCTAGTTAGCTAAGTAGATGCTTTGAGAATTAGACAGTTCTCAATCAGGAGGCCACAACATGATTTAAAGTAAGACAAAACAAGCATTAAAATAAGCTAAAACAATATGTAAGCTGACATCATATTTTGTATTTCAATTAGTTCCATCATCTACCATTTTGTTGAATTTGTTTTGCCATTTTTCTATTGAATCAGGTTTGGAAAACTATAAAAATATACTAAGGAATTTTAAAAAACTCCTAGAATTGGAAAGTCATGGAAATTTTCATAATGAATATAATTTTTTTCTATTTATGTCATGTTAAATTGCTATTTGTGAGTAAGCATATGGAAACATATGGAATTTAATTAACTAATTTAATCATTTTATTTATTTTAATTAATTTATTCAGTTAGTTATATTTAATATAATTGTATTATATTATATTATATTATATTATATTATATTATTTATTTTAATATTGTGCCACTACATTCATTTTGTTTTAATTTATTTATTTTAAATTGTATTTAATTATTTTAAATATTTTATACAGTGCCACTCTTACTGTAAATAAGGCTAATTTAATTATTTTATTTTAATTTAATTTATTAATGTGATTATTTATCATTATTTTATTCAGTTATTTTTAATGTAGTTAAATTCCTAGTTTATTTAAAATAATTTTATTTTAATACATTTTATTATTTATTTAATTGTCTAATATAGTTTATGTAAATAAGAAGTTTAATTATTTTATTTTTTAATAAATTTTAATTATTTTAATAGAGTGACACTTCAATGTAAACAAAAAGTTTAATTGCATTATTTTATTTTATTTCATTTTATTATTTATAATTGTTTTATTCAGTTAGTTTAATATGGTGCCACTCCCAGTTTATGGAGATAAAAAGCTTTGTCATTACCGCAGAAGCACCAGAGATATCACGATAAGCTTCATGTGTTGTCTTTGAGTTGGAGGCCTTGAAGTCGGAGAGGTTGAGAAACGCTGAGTTAGATTATCTGTAGTATTTGATGCACTGTGTATGAGGCTCTCGCTCACCCGTCTGTGATGCTTCAGCGCTGAGCAGCAGGTGGGTCCAGCGTCAGCTGCAGCATCTGTTGCCGTGGCAACGGTCCTGTGATGCTGGAGACGCAGAGCCTCGAGCTGCATGTAGATGTGAGCGCAGACGCAGAGCAGAGACAGCAGCAGACACATGCGCAGCAGCAGACCACACGCACTCGTCCTCCTCCTGCAGCTGCGCAGCGGGTTCATCTCAGCCTTCAGTCCGTGCATTCAGCAAGAAGCGTCTCCATCTGTGTATGACAGAATAAACAGATTCTGCTTCACATTTTATAATGCATGACATATATTCGGAGGGCTAGCAGCAGATTTTTAAGAACCAGGGATGGAAAACCTGATAAATCAATGTTAAGCAAACAAAAAGCAAAACATAGGCCTGTAAAAGTCATTGAAATTAATAAAACCTTAAAAAGCCGAGAAAGTTTTCATAATGTATATAATAAAGTTCAGGGATATTTACAAAAAATCACATAAATTCATTAATAATAAATACTGCAAACCCTAATGAACAATTATGGAATTTAATTATTTATAATTTTGATTTAATTATTTTATTTTATTTTGTTACTTTAATTATTTAAAATTGTTATTTAATTATTTTAATAAAGTGCCACCACTAGTTTATGTAAATAATAAGTTTTAATCTAATTATTTAATTTTAATTAAATACTTATTTATAATTGATATTTAGTTATTTTAATGCAGTGCTCTTCTCGTTTATGTAAATAAAGTTTTAATTTAATTAATTTTTAAAATTATTTTATAAAAACTGCTGAACAACATATTATCCTTTTGCATTAATTGTTGGAATTAAGTCTATATTTTTCTAATATTAGTTTGACTGTCTTGAGATTTTTCATAAAGTGAAACTGATTCAAACTGATTTGATATGAATCATCTGATCTTTTGATTCGATTCCATCAAGATCTCAATAAAAAGAGCCAAATGATCAAACGATGAAGCACTTTTTTGTAAAGTTTTCCATTCACTGAATAATCAAAAATAGACATTAACACATGATTATTTTATACACTATTTATATTTTCCAATAAAAAAAAAAAAAGTAATATACTGTGACACAGTTACTGTTGGTAACTAACAATGAAAATAAAGCATGTTAATTTCAACATTTACTAATATTACATATATTAAAATCTGAAGTTGTATCTGTTAATATTATTTAATGTAACTTAAATAAACTAACAATGAACCGTTTTATTTTTATAATTAATGTTTAAAGATTAAATACAATGTACAAAAAGTATAAATAAATTAATAAATAAATAATATAACTATAATAATAATAATAATATATATATATATATCATGTTAATAAAACAAAACAAGTTAGTTAATAAAACAAAGATTATTGGGGTACATTTAACAAAAATACAATTAAAAAATTTTAACTTAAAAAGTTTACATTTAATTTAATGTTACTTGCTGTTTCTTTATAATTGTTTGTGAAACTGAGTAAATCCTACACCAATAATTTTTTCAGTGTACCTTAAATTCACTGCTCATTGTTAGTTAATGTATTATTGGGAGAATGTTAGTGTATTAACTAACGATAACTAATGGGACTCTTATTGTAAAGTGAAACCATCTGACATAATAAGGCTTTGTTGATCTCGCTCACCTCTTTCACCCAGTGCTCCTCGATCTTCTGCTCTCCATGTTTGTTTTATTCACTTCTGTCGTTCTTCTCTCCGTCCGCATGCGTTCAGAAACTCAGAAAGGCTTCGGGTACAAAGTCCAGCGTTGGTAAACATCTTCTCCACGCCGCTGTGAGCTCTGGATCTGAACACACGCATATTTGAGAGTCTCTCCACCCATACGCCTCTGGACAGATGAAGCTCTGTAACTCTAGACAAAGACACACACACACACACACACACACACACTCTGCCCCTCGACCGGAGCCTCAGCACAATGTTGCATGTTCTTCACAGGAAAGAAGAAAGAAGTCAGTATGAGTAAACCAGCTCTGCTGCAAAGACTCATGGGAACATGTTCAATCAGAAAGTCTGTCATGCAATGAAATTCAAAACATCATTTTTTTATCAATCAGGCTTTTATGGCTCATATAGTCTGATATAGTGAGAATGTGAAGGAAAAACAGCTCAGTTTTATTCAGAGACTTGCTGCAGATGCTGAGGTAAATGAAATTCTGCTGCTTGTGATGTAAATCAATGAGATCTTTATAACAGATACTGACATAAATATCAGCGGTTGCTCTATATCTCTAGTAATATGTCTCAGTAAGATGAGATGTACATGATCCAGACATATAATGCAATGTTGATGGAGAGATGAAGAAATAAACGCTCCTCAGAAGATGTGAGATGAAGATCATTCCTCCGCTGAGGAACAGTGAAAGTAAAGCTCCTCAAAAGATCCTGATGATCAGATTTGAGACTAAAAATGATTGATGGAGAATCAAGTAAAGCTGAGCTGCTTCAGTCCAGTAAGTGTTCATCTAGAAATATGACTGCAGTTATTCTGACGCTTACTTGATCAAAATCAGTCAAGATTTGAGACGAGAAGCAGCAGCTGAAGCTGGACGTTTCTACGATTACATTAAGTTTCATTTAGTTTCTCATTGCTCTCTGTTCTGCTTTAGATCTCTATAAATATATTGTTTTTCTTTCAGAATGATATCCTACTGAGCTGAAATGACCCGCGTTGAGAGGATTGAGCGCTCAGACTGACCTGAGATTTGCCCCGCAAACATTTCAGCAGTAAATTATAGGCCCGTGTGTCCCGTATTTCTGTCGACTGAACCAGCCATGCCATTAATAATCAATGTATCAGTCTTTTGCATGCCAAAGTCAATTTCTGCTTATAAAAATTACGTCAAATAGAAAGAGAAAATCGTGCTACATGCACTTTCATGAGATCGGGTTAGACTACAACAATTAATTTGTAGCCTATTTTACAAATGGGAATACAATGAATTCATGACAATGTTTTACATTCAAGCTACCCATAAAGTTTATAGTGAAAAGTTCTTTAAAATCATCTGGAATGCAATAAAGTAATTTTTAAACTGTTTTTAAAGCATTTGCTGCATGGATTAAAAAATGGGCTAATAAATAATTCACATATCAGATAAAATTGCGTTGCAGAAAATCCTTTCAATTTTAAGGAATTCAGAGCAGAGCAACATAAAAATCAGAAAAAATATAATCGGGCCTGTTTTAGGCTTTTCCTTATTTTTATATTTTAGACGGTGATGAAAAATGACTCGCCATCTCCTCATTGGACGTGCCTTTAGAGAGAAATGCATTTTTACGGATAACATAATGAAAGAGTTTTTGTTTTGATTTGAATTATTTTGTTTTAAAGTAGCAATTTAAAGCTTTCTATAGATGTATTTATCATATTTGAGGCTCAATTCGTTGAGTTTCGGTTCATCATTGTGAAGCGATCCTATTCAAGACGAGACGGCAAGCGCATCCTCTGTTTTCCTATTTATTTTATAAAAGCACAACGTTTTTTTGATTTTGTGAATGCACACAAATAAAAGTAGACCCTTTACAGTTCCGAATGATGTATTACTCTTACCTTTATGAGCAAAAATTACAGCGTATTTTAAGTTGTTTCCACTATCAAAAAATAAAAAGTGACCGCTCTGGCGCCCCTATGTCCTGCAAAGTGCGCTTCAGCTTCCACTCTTCACGCAAACGATTAGATATGCACCTAGCGCACATTTATATAGTTCAAACATTTAAACTAACATTGTGATATGCTTGAACTGTTTATAGATAAACAGTATATCTATAATATATCTATAGATTTTATTTTAGGCAAGTCGTGATGATTTGAGAAGGCTAAATTGATCAAACATATATAATCAGCTCTCTGTCTGCCGCTGACCGCTTGGTCGTTACTTAAAAAAAAAAATTCTTACATTTAACGAACAAAAAGTGCTCCAAACATTTGTATAAATGAACTTTATAAAAAACGAACCGAAATATAATCATTTTACCATTACATATGACCCCCCCACCCCTCTCTGTGCGTACCCTCGGAAGAAATCCTGCAGGCGCCCTTCCTGCTCTCCAGCATATTGACTCTCACAGCACACAGACTGTTACATGTCACTCCAGACTACAGTTCCCATCATCCATTGCACTGATTACACACACACACACAGCTGAATCCAATCAGACACGCTTTATAAGTCTTGGACGTCCTCTTCCTTCTCACTGCCGAGTATTGTTGAGCGTATATCACTCTTCCAGCGATAGCTACATTCCGGAGCCATTCCAAGTTTCCGGTCCTAGTCTCTAGTTCTAGTCTAAGTCTAGTCATTTTGTGTTGCCTTGTTGTCTGGCTCCTGATCTTCTGCCTGTGTATCTTGGATTAACCCTTTGCCTGCTGTTTCGGACTGTGTTTGCACCTCGTCTGGACAATTGCTTGTGTTTTTTGGATTACCCCTCATCTCAAGCCCTCCATAAATTTTTTTGCCGATTGTAGACCCATGCTAGCTCTAGGAATATTCTTTGCCTTGCCTGTGTTATACTTGTTTGCCATTGTTTGACTCTTGCCTTTTTTTGTGACCGCGTCTTGGAATAAAGCCTTGCATATGGATCCGCACGTCTCACGTCTCGTTCGCCCCGTAACACCAAACAAAGATCTTTATTTAGGCTTCAAGGTAAACAGACAGTAAGTTACACTTCTGAGATCCAAAAAGGACAAAATAAAGCACAATTTAAGTACAATAACAGTATGAGACCAAAAATTCACTATTGATTGATAAACTTCTTGAAGTTGTACAGAAACCTGTTACAATCTATAGAAACCCTGAGCTGCTAACTGTGCCTTATTCCTCATAATTACAACTTTTATTATTTGATTAAGTTATTTCATTTAAAAAAAGCAAAAATGCACCCAAACAGAAGCTCAAAAAAATCCTCAGCAGAAATCAATGGCGGCATGTAGAAATGTATACTGTTGTTTAAAATGAATTCAGGTCAGTGTAAAGAGTTCAGAGTCCTTCTGCGGTCCTCACTTGTGCAGATTAGTTTAATAAAATATATGAATAGCAATAGTTTTCAGCTACTATCAGGGTTATGTAATGTCAGATTCTGTCTACAGGCCATCACAGCCAGATTTTAGGGACTGAACACATCTTAATTTAAATGTGAGCAATCTATTATATCTACCAAAATATAATCCACATTCATATGTCTCTCTGTTTTTCATAGTTTTGTCCTTGCATCAGTTATAAGATCAGCATATGAGTATTTTCTGCAAGTTCATCTTGACACCCCCTCATTATGTTTGTCTCAAAGTCCTTGTTTAGTCAAAACTAATTTTGCTGAGTCCAGATCTTAAGCTATAGATTGAGCAAGATTGGGAAACTGCACATGGTGCATTATGCAATATTTATTAATACTGTGATTGAGACGAATAGGATAGAACAATTATAAACCATTACTTTTTCTTTTTTTATGCACATACATGCTACAAACTGTGTAAGTATGCAGGTCAAATTTATATTTCATGTATTTAATATCTCCTAATGTTTACAGCTGTCAGTTATCAGTGCTATCAATCTCTCTCTTTTTTTTTGGAAAATCAATGTCAAACTCTATTAGCTTTATTCTGTCATAGTGTTTGTATGAACTTTGGAGTCAGGGCAGAAATTTTAGCACATAAGTTTGGTTTGCTATAAATGTCCTGATCAGAAATCTGAAAACTGAATCAACTGACGCCTGTACTGAAGCATCATGGGCGACAATAAGCTCCGTCTTTTGCTGCTTTTGAGCACCATCGCCTTGTCCAGTAAGTATCGTGTCAAGTCACGTTTATTTCTGTAGTGCTTTATACAGTACAGATAGTTTCAAACAGGAAAATAACAGTGTTAATGCAGTAATTATACAGCTCAGTTCAGTTCAAATGTTGATTCTGTTCAGTGTGAATGTTGCAAAGTTCATGGTGCAAACATTCTTAAATCAAGATACATTTATTTAAGATGCAAAATGACGAGTTTTATCCTGAAAAAAAAAAAATAATACTAATAATTTGCCAATGGGGTATGAAAAAAATAAAGTTTTTTACTTGAATTATCTTTTAGTTATTGTTCATTTATTTATTATAAATGTATTGCTTATTGGTTTTCAATATAACAAAAAATCTGAATATCAATATAAACTCACTTATCAGAATCAGTAGAACACAAAATTAAAATAATCAAAAATATTTTTTTACAGATCTCATGTCAAGAAGAATATTTGCAAACATACAAATAATCAGATCCAGTTTATAGAAAATGCATACATTAAAATAAGACATAGGTGGTCATTGTATTAATGGTGGAATTTGTAGACATAGGGTCAAAAGTCCATAAAAGTGGCAACTTTTATTTTTTTCATTTTAATAGGATACTTTTCTAAGATTCTTATGAAATTAGACCATTTATGCATGAATTTTACTTTTCTCACCCCATTGCCAATGCCACTGCAATAAAGAACTTTTAACTACTACAGATTCACATTTTGGGCGTTTTCAGCCCTGATTGCAGTGTAATGACGTGTATTTATTTTATATTACAGAAGCTCAGGATGAAGGACCACCATGCTTGAGTATGTTTCTTGAAATTATTCTGCAGAATCTACATATGCAAACCTACAGCTGTAATGATCTAAATTCAGTATTAAATGTCAGCATGTATTTATGCATGTAATAATGTTCTTAATCAACTGCTCTGCTGCTTCTAGTGGCCAAAAGATACAAACCCTTCAACAAGTATGAATACTTCTATAAGACAGAGTCCTTGAACGCTTTGAATGAGGCAGTCAATGGCCCCGAGGCCAGCTGCAAGGTAAAGTATGAGCTCATTTCCCTACATCAAACAATAAAGTTACTAACGTTTTGTCAACAATGCAGTGTGAATATCGATTAGGTTGAGATTGCAGTTCCTGGTACATGCAGCTACATCTTGCGCACCACCGACTGCAAGCTGAGAGAAGCGATTGGCGTCGATGCAGACGGAAACCCAGTGTTTGGAGCAGCTGCTGGCACTGAGGACTTTAAAACCGCCATGGAGAAGTAAAGGCCTGTTCACACCAATAATGAGAACTATAACAATACTTGCATCCACGTCGGCGGATGATAACATTCCGTTTATTATAAGCATGCACTGCAGTTTTGTAGTCTGCCGCTTTAAATGCACGAGCTCTTTAAAGTCTGATTCTGATTGGCTGTTCGATTCAGAAATTTTGAATTGATTCAGATTCCTGGTTCTGGTGTCGACTTTGTAATCGATTCCTCACTGTTATTTTAGATTCTTTTTTTTTCTTTATAGATTGGAATAAATGTGTTAACCTAATCTCGCTGTGACTACAAGATTTGAAGGCTTACGTCCTTTTACACAAAGTATTCATTGATTATTATCATCATCATCATTATATCTTCATGTATTCTGGTGCGGCGCTCAAAGCCTTTCATTGTAGACTACAGAACAAGCCATTTTAAGCTAAATAATGAGTTAAAAAATAAATGAGGAAAATAATGAGAATTATTCTTTTTATATTCTTTAGACACCTGAAAATCCTTTTTTGTGCATCAAATGTCTGTTTTGTATGTTTTAGGTGCAAAATTTGTCCAAGATGTATAGGCAAAACGCTGCAACTGTTTCTCACGATTCATTAAATGAACAGTCTGAAATGAACCGGTTCATGGAGATTAATCAGACTTCCCAAGACTATTAACAAGCAACCAAGTGGCAATTTAGAGAAATAAAAAGGGTATTAAAAAGGAGTCAAATCCCTTTGTTGGAACTGATTCCAACTTTTGGAAATGATTCTTGATTCCCAAGCCCTTGGAATCGATTCCCAACCCTACGTTCATCAGATTAGAACAATTGTTAAAACCATATAGTTATAGTTATCATCCTTGGTGTGAACAAACCTTAAGTGTTGTCTTTGCTGTCACATATGTAAAATATTTCCATGTGAATTATGAATCTGCAAGAAAGACATATATCTGTTATATTCAACAAACTCTTCTCTCTTTGTTCAGACATCCTCTGAAGTTCACTGTTGAGGGAGATGATGACATCAAGCTTTTCCCCGAGGAGGATGAGCTAATAAACATCCTCAACATCAAGAGAGGAATCATCTCTGCTCTTGCTGTCCCTGTGCTTGAGGAGGACAGGAACAAAGAGATGGTCTGTTGATAAACTTCACTCTTGAAAGAGAAAGATGGTCACGCCAAATCAACCTCTTGACATTAGCTGTGTTTCCATCCACCTATTTTTATGCACATTTTGGAATATCGCTTAAAAATGCTGGATGAAAATGCCAAGATGCGCATGAATTCTAAAAAAAAAAAAAAAATTATGCACACAATTAAATAGGATAAACTTTTTTTAATCCGATAAGAAAAAATGAACATAAACATATTTACTCAATAAATTCCACTATGCGCATCAAAAAAGTCATGTGACTTTGCATGATGGGACAGGATAACTTGACTAACCAGCGAACTGATCTCGTTGCACAGCATCTGAAGTGTTGTTTTGGTCATTCTGAAATGCCTGAGCAAAGTCTGTCGTCTATTTCTGTATAATTGTCTTACACGACTGCGTTCCCAAACAGCAGCATCCACCTCCAAAAGCAATGACTGCATTTATTGTGTTTCGTCTGCTCGCTCAGAGGCGCAACTAATTTATCATATATAAAAATTATTACATTCAGTGGCTTCTCCTACTTTTCTTAGTGATATGTAGTGCCAGTTTATCAGGAAATTATGATTTTGTACTCTTTGACTCCTTTCAAATGTTTTTTTAGCAATATTCCAGTTTTGTGGTAAATTTAAATCTTTGGATGGAAACATAGCTATTGAGTTTCTGTTCCAGCCCACCATCTACGGCCTGTGTAAGACTGACTACGTCATGAAAACCAGAGAAGACATCGACACTGAAGTCACCCTAAACAGAGACCTGTCCAAATGTGACAGGTTTAGACCAATCAAGGACCACACCAGTCCCTTGGCCCTCATCACTGGCATGGTGAATTCTGAGATCTAGGTCTAAGTTTTGTGTAAAAGCCCAGTGGAGACGAGTGGAGTGAGATCTACAATGTTTTTCTTTCTCTCTTCCAAAGCACCATCCTCTTGCTCAGCTGATCTGGAGCAACCAGACCTGCAACTACAAGTTTGACAATGAGCAGCACCACATGACCTCTGGAAGTTGCACTGAAAAACATGTTCTTGTGCCTTTCTCATACAAGTAAGTGAAGTAAAATAGCTTTCCTGTAGCTCAAAGTGTACAGCAAGGTCATGGGTTTCATGAATTGATAACATTCACACCCAGAATACAATAATAAATAATTAGTAAATACATAAATGTTAATTGCTTAATTTTGTCAACATAGCTGGATGGTCATGCACTTCCGATGTTGTTTCTATGGCTATGACTAGGGGAAGATATGGAGTGACCAATACTGGTAAACAGGCCTTGAATCTTTTAGGAGTTGCTGAGTACAATGACAGAGTCTTTGACCACAGTAAGAGAACCATTTTTTGGTTTGAATGTTCATAACTTGCTTGCAATGTCAAACAAAATGCAAAATGTGCTGTTATGCCTCCAGATGTGGCCAACATGAAACCCCTTCATCTTGACCGCAGTGTTGACATGAGCCCCATCCAGGATAAAGATGCTGCTCTTGCTGTTTTGAGAGAACTTTCTGGCCTTTCCAAGACCAACGATGGACGCAAGAGAGCCCACTTGGCCCACAAGCTTGTAGCTGTGATCCGCAAGATGGAAGCTGAAACCTTGGCAGCTGCTGTTCCCGAGGCCCTGGAGATCTCTCGGTCTTTGACGTACCAGGCTTTGCTACAATGCGGCACCCCAGAATGCAGCAGTGCCATCATGCAGATTTTCAGGACCTTTGACAGGTCCTCAGTTGAGATTGATGCTGCTGTATATGGCATGGGAATGATACCCCATTCCTCCCGAGTCCTTGTGAAGGAAATGTTGGCGATGGCAAAGTTCAAGCCGACCAAACCCATCTACTATGCTCTCAGCAATGCTGTGAGAAGGTAAGGGACACGTCTTTAGATTAAGGTAAACGTAAATTAACTAACATATGAGTTGAATTTGACCAATTAATAGTTCTGTGTAGCTCAGAAAGTAGAGGATGGTTCCAAGGTCTTGGGATCAATTCCCAGGGAATGCATGAACTGATAAAAAGTATACCTTGAGTGCAATGGATAAAAACATCTGCCAAGTACATTAATGTAGTGTACCTTAATTTGCAACCATGTGAAAAGACATTTTCAGACAAATCTCAGATTTTTCCCACTGACTCTCATCCATAAGTGTGTTTTGTACATGGATGTACCATTGCCACTATTTCATCAAAAGAACATATTGTGTTCTCTGTGTGATCTAAGGCTTTATGAGACCAATGGAGTCACCAATGAGATCCAAGCAGTGGCTGATTATGCCCTTGAACAGATTGGTGATTGCACTGGTGACCAGGAACACGTCTTTCTTTCTCTAAGGGTATGTTCACACAAATTTCTACATGCCGATAAATTAAACTTTAGTCTCTATACAGCTAAGCATTATTTTCCAGGTCATTGGCAACATGGTGATTGCATTGGGAGCTGCGCGCCCTGCTTTGCATTCTGCTGTTATTCAATGCATCAACCAGCCAACTGCCTCACCTTCAGTTCAGCATGCTGCCATCCAGGTCTACAGACAGATTCTTGTACCTGAGGAGGTGAGGTGTTAAATATGCCCACAGCTATTGGCTAGCCTAAAGTCAGTCTAAAGATTACTTCGTGCCTCTTCAAGGGCCGTGAGGTGCTCATGCATGCTGTTCTGGACAGAGATGCATCTGTACAGAAGCGTGTTGCCGCCTACCTCATCTTGATGAAGAACCCTACACCTGCTGAACTTGCTCAATTGGCAGCAGCTGTCCATGTTGAGGAAAACCGTCAGGTCAAGAGCTTCATTATCTCTCATATCACCAACATCTTGAGCTCTACAGCACCAGAGACTCTGGAGTAAGTACGGAAGAGAACGCGAATAACTTATCAATCAAATTTTCAGAAGAAAATGTAATCTTGTTAGTTTTACTCCCTAGCTTGAGGTGGAAGGTTCGAGAGGCCTTTCAAGGCAATGAAATTGGCATGATCATGGAACCCACCAAACTCTCTCGATACTATAGACTTGGATCTTTAGAGGGAAACATGATCTTTGAATCTCCCAATGAACTGCCAAGGGAGATCATGCTGGAGATGACCTTGAATGCTTTTGGATTTGAAATGGACTTCATTGAGGTACAGAGTCCAATAAAAGTCCGATATTTACTTGATGTGTTAGGTATGAATGCAATGGCTTTATTCTTGCTTTTAGATTGGCATGGAGGGTAAGGGCTTTGACCCTATTGTGGAGGCCATCTTTGGTGATGATGGATTCTTCCCAGACACTGTCATGAAGACCACTTTATACGCTACCGACAATATGCCCGCCCAACTCAGTGAGGTCTTGGACAACATACTGCCAATCATGAGGAATGAAAGGAAAAAGAGACAGGTATTAAATGGTAGCAAATGGACATATTTCTTCATAGCAGGATTCCAATCTCAATCTTCCATGTGCTGTAGGCTACTCAAAACATAGTCAAAGAAATCCGTGATAATGTCAACAAGCTTATTGAGGACTTAAAGGCCCAGGATACCCCTGAAGCGATGGTGTACCTCAAGCTTCTGGGTGCTGAACTTGGCTATCTTGATGCAAAAGACGGCAAGATGATTCACGAGCTCCTTAAGATGATCCCCACTGATGTGAGTACAGCTTTACCAACCACATTTATGAATGCATTTACCTAACATCAAATGGAATAAGTCATCTGAATAAAATTTTTAAATAGTTTGTTAAAAGACTGTTCTCAAGTGTCGACAATGAGCTTTTCCTTCACTACATCTTCATGGATACTGAGTTCTATCTGCCCACCGGTGCTGGCTTTCCATTGAGGGTTGCTCTGTCTGGTACCTTTACACCTGGAATCAAAGGAGGATTGAGCTTCAATCCAGGCATGGTGAGTCCAACACACTTGCATGTGTTACTATCAAAATGTATCTTTCATTTCTGCTATTATACTAAAATAAATTAACGTGACTACACCACAGAAGGAATTTGCTTTCGCACTGTCTTCTGGCATTGAGTTTGTGACTGAGATTGGGACTCACTTCCCAGACTATGTTCTCTCCGGTCTGGAGATGCACACCAATATCTATCATGAAAGCGGCCTCAGAGCGAAGCTCTCTGTGACCAACAACCAGCTCAAGCTTTCCATTCCAGCTCCTCGTGAGCCAACTGAGCTCATCAGTGTGACGTAAGACATCTTGACTTTAAATGCAGAAAAGGAAACTAACATTAAAACAAGTCAAATAATTATTTTACACAAATTGTTATTGTTCCCCATATATAGCAGTTCTCTGGTGTCTGTTGTTGGTGCCAAGATTTTGCCCATTCATGCCAATGGCGAGTATATTAAGGAGGAATTATGTGCTCCTGTTTTCCCTGGATGGAAGCACTGTACAGTCTTTAAGTACCCTGATGATGCTTCCCATTATTTTCCTCTCAATAGTGATACCAAGTAATGGAAAATCATCTATATACTGATTTTTAATTCAAATTATTCCTTGGACAATATTTTTCATCCACACTGCATCTGTGTTTAGATTTACTGTTACGCTCTACCCATCGGTAGAGGTCACAGAGTATACTGCCACCATCGACTACGCCTATGAGGACGATTCAGATAAAGTCACATTTAGCATAAAGGCTGAAGGTACAATACAGCTTACTAAAATAATGCTGAATTATTTGCTACTACACACCTGGAAAAAGAAAATCTGCCTTTAAAATAAGCCTTTTTTTAATTTGATTACTAACAGGAACACCCTTTGAGGCCACAAATACAGTAATGTTAAACAGAAAGCAACAAACTGTATCATCGGAGTTGATCATTGCCCCTCTTCAGATTCATTCTAAAGTTTCTGCAAAACTAAAGCATGATGAGAAGTTGACGCTGGAACTTGAGAGTGACCTAAAACTCCCGGAGACGACTTCTGTTCAAACACTCATCCTGAAATTGGGTACGTGTTCAAAAATTATTTCTGTAATATGATGAATAGAAAATTTTAGCTAATTATTTACTACATGATTTTGAGCCTATCAAATATCTCTTCAATCACAGAGAATGAGAAGATTGAGGCTGGATTAAAGTCTCATGTCAATTCTGAGATTCAAAGAATCATTCCCAACATCAATGTCATTGAAACCATTGTCAATAGCTTTCTTGATGGCCAGATTGCCCAGAATGAAATGAAGGTCCTTGATATCCTTGCAAAGTCAGCTGCGGTAAGATAATGAACTTAGCTCAATTAATATTTTCATCAGCTTTTGATAAAGGAAACATTTTTAATTAAATGAAAATTAAATAAATGTACATTGTTGATATTCCAATTGTGCAGTATTTGGGAGTTCCTTCCGTGCCTGTGTTTGCTATTCCTGAAAGACTGTTCCTGAATGTGTGAGTTAATGTCACTAGTATGGTGAACTTTCTGCTCATAATACGCAATGGTTAAACTGTAGTTAAAATTTACATCACATGTTTTTAAACAGAGAGGTTGCTGCTAAATATCTCTTTGGCCATCCTTACTATACCATCACTCTTCCCTTGCCCTTGGGTGGAAAATCAACTAGAGATCTAAACTTTCCGACAACCCTCTCCACACCAAACCTGATTATACCTCATCTTGATCTGGAATTTGAAGCTACTACCATTAATCTTCCAGAGGTCTCCATTCCTGTGAGCATGTCGCTGTCTGTGCCAACTCTTGAGATGGCAGAAATGTCTGGAAAACTAAACAGCAACTTCTACAACTTAGAAGCAGCTGTGTCTGCTGCCAGAGATCCTTCTGCAGACCTACGTTATTCTGCTAAGGTTGAATTCACCGGAACAAGTCCTGTTGACCTCCTATCCCTAAAGGTTGAAGGTAAAGAAACATGTATTGTATGCACTTGATTTGAATGATTGCTTATTGATTGATTCATTTTCATTTATTGCACAGGATCTGCTCTTGTTGAGCCCACACCTGGCAATTCTCTCATGACAAAAGTAAAAACAGTGGTTCACCACAAGATTACTGATGTCACCATCAGCATTGAAGAGGAAGTAAATCTTGCTGAAAAACTCAGTGTGAAATCCAAAAGCAAGCTTGATGTAATTAGCCATTTTGGAGTGCACATTTCGCTGGAGCATAATGGAACTTTTGAAGTTGATGAAGAGGAGATTTCTGGAGATGGAAACCTGGAAGGATCCTTCGAGTCTGGTTTAGTCAATGGTTCAGGACTCCTTATGCAGTCAGTCTCTCTACTCCCATCCAGACAAGAGGCAAAGATTGATACTTCACTGAAAGTAGACTCAACACTTCTTCAAGCTCGAAACTCCTTTGCTTTAGCTTTTGCCAATGGAGGACTGATCATTCTATCCAACACTGCAGCATTTGATGACCGTCTAACAAACACTGCTAATTTAACCTTCAAGGAATTTCAGCTTGCTCTAAATTCTCAAACAAAAACACAGGCTTTTGGCCTGAGGATCCAAAACATGGCTGAGACCAGAGCTGGCGTTGAAGCAGTCAGTGTTAAGATTGAGACCTCTACTGATAACTCTGAAGAACATAGCCATTACCTGGTCGCAGGAGTATTGGACATCAATGGTCTAGCTATTCACAGTGATGCCTCTGCTAAACTCATGGGACACACAGCTGACCACAAAGCCAATCTGAACCTCAATATGGATGGCCTGGCCACTAGTGGCACAACGTCACTGCAAAGCACCTTTACTATGGAGAAGCTTAAGCAGACCTTTGAGATCAACTACAAAAATCTAACTGCCACTGCTAAGTGCAAAACAAATGGGAATTTTATGGGCACACGCATTAACCACAACACTGAACTGGAGATGGCTGGACTTTCTGGCAGAATTGAGAATCATGTACGTTTCAACTCCATGGTGTTTAATGTTGAATCCAGCACTTACGGTACAACTATTCCATTCCGTTTCAATTTTGATGCCTCTGCTAATGGTGATAATGACATATACCTGTATGGACACTGTAATTCAGAGTTTAATGCAAAAGTCCTCCTGAAAGTAGAACCACAATCCATTGCTCATTCTCATGAATTCAAGATCTCAACGCTCCTTGACATAGACCATGTCTACATCAAATCACATTTCGAGAGCAAGTCTGACACTCTGTTGATCCCATCTGAGCAAAAGACTAAAGTGACTGTTAAGGCTGAAGTGAACAACCATGCCATCAATCAGGAAATCAGCAGTTACAATACTCCAGCACAGTTTGGGCTGGAAGGGTCTGGAACAGTGCACACCAATTTGTTCAACACTGCCAATACTTCTTACCAGGACTTTGCAGTCTTTGGCTTCCTAAAGTATGGTAAAAGCAATGACATTCATTTAATTGGCTTGCCTTTCATTGATGGTTTGCTTCTAGTTCCTGACAACATCAGAATAACACTTGCAAGCATGGGCGAGAGCCTGAGGAATTACATCAACAGACAAGGGATTGCTTCCAAATTTCGAAACTTATCTCAGCATGTTAGTGACTTTGTGTCTAATTTGAACTTTGAGAGAAGAGTTGTGCAGCTGAAACGTACCTTGACATCTCTATCCCAGGAGTTTGCTTTAAAGCTGGAAAATCTGGTGGCCTCTCGGATCGGTGCATTTGCGAAACTAGTGAGTGATATAGGCAACCGTTTCGGTGAGGCATTGGAATTGACTGTGAATGGTATGCTGGTCGGAACTGTAGTACCAAAGCACATTAGTACTTTGATATTTTCCATCATTGAGGATGTCAAAATATTCCTTAGCTCAATCACCACTCAAAGTTACACAAAGCTGAATGAGATCTTCCGTCCTGCCAATGCTGAGAACCACAAACTTGACAGTCTTCTTCAGATTCCTTCAGTTTTAACAGCTCTTCTAGTGCCATCTTTTGGAAAGCTGTATGGTGAGGTCAGATTCATCAGCCCTGTATACAACGTCAGAACCTCTGCAGAGTTCAAGAATGCCTCAGAGAGACACCCTCTGTTCACGGCTTTTATTTGCTCTAAAGGAACCTCTCCAAAACATAACATTCTGAATTACAATCTAAATTCCACTGCACAGATATCTATGCCTGAGATGAGTCCTGTAATAGTGTCTGAAACTCTCAAGTTAACACACGTTTATTTGACTTTAGACCAACAGGCATCATCGACTCTGAATGGATCTGCCTCAAACAATGCTAATTCTTCATCATTCTCTCTTGATACATTATACAACCACCAAGTGAACATCCCCTCACAGTCTTTGTCTGGTCAAGTCACCCTGATTCAGAAGGCTATAGCTTTCCAGGATGGTGCTGCAATCACCCTGACAGTTAAAAATGAAGGATCTGGCAAATTTACTCTTGAAGACTTCTCTGAGGAAGGCACCCATAAGAGTGACCTGCATTTTAACATGGGCCTTAGCACCGCCAAGCTGACTTTCACAGGCTGCTCTGACGGTACACATTTGCAGATGAAGATGAAGGTGAACGCTGATGCTGTTGCTCTAAGCCACCTTGACTTCAATGCTCATGTTGAAACAAAGTCGCCATTTATCAAGAGCAGTTTGCTGTTTGCTTCTGGAAAGGCTCGCTTCAGTGATTTGAATGTGGAAATCAAGGCGGCCCATGACACCGAGCTTGTTGGACCTGTCAGCGGTGTCCTCTCTAACACTGCAAACATCATGACTTGTCCTTGGGAGGTTGATATTCACTTTCAGAACAAGGGTAATGCCAAGATCAACCTCTTTGAGTCTTCTGTTGATCTCCAGAATGACTACGCTTTTATCGCCAACTCTGACTTACAAGAATTTATCACTGTGGCAGTTGCCTCTTTCAACCATTTCAACTATAGCCATAACTTCACAGCCAACAATAACAAAGCAGAGATGGGTATTTACACTGCTCTGAATAGTGTGGCCAGCTTTGAGTTCTTGAATACCGCAGAAATGTTTGTGCCAGCAATTTTCAAGATTCCAGAAGTCAAAAAGCTGAAACTGAATGATGACCAATCCATTGATCTAAATGCCAAACTTGTCTACCAGAAGAGTGGGTTTGCTCCTTTACTGGGCAACCTGGTCTCTGAGGTGTCTTTCAAGTCATCTATTTTCAACCTCAGTGCTAATACAGGTATTTATCCGAAGGATTTCTTGATGCATGTTAGTGCCGCAACTGCCTCTGTGTTTCAGGAATTGAATTCCAAGCTTGATGGATCCACTAGCCTGACCACAAAAACTGGACTGAAACTGGCCTCTTCTTTGTCTATGGAGAATGTTCACATTGAGGGCAATCATAACAGCACCGTGACTCTGGAAGACAACTTTGCGGCTGTATTGTCTGTGGACACAGTTGCTAAGATTCATACAACAAGGTTCACTGTTTATGCCACTAATCAACTTTCTGCTGACACCAAGGCCCATCCAAAGGCAGAATCAAACTTGACAATCAAGTACACCTTTGTTCAACAAGACTCAGAGGCTGCTGGACATGGAGATGCTAAGAATACCTTGAAGCTGGATGCAACTCTTTCCTATATCACCATTGAGTCTGTAAGCCAAATCACCACAAATTCTACGTTCCCTTATGCTTATGGTATCACAGTTAAGGGAACGCTAGATAATGAAGCTAACGTCTATATGAAAGTTGATGGCCTGAAATCCAATTCGAAGACCACTGGAAATGGATCCATTGATTTTAGTAAAGCCACGTTGTGGTTTGATATTAATGACCTGCTGATCGTGGAGGGAGACCTTGATCGTATGTATTCTTTGCTAGAAATTGATTCAAAGTATATGCTTGCTACGGGTCGAGAATTTGATGTTGCAATAAACCACACTGCTCGTGGTAAAACTCATATTATTCCCCTGAGTACCCTCATGGCTGCTGTAGACATACTCTTGAATCAGCCAAGTTATAGAGATTTCGATGTAAGAAATAAAGAACATACTTTTTTATCAGACAGGTTTACATTCCAAACAGAGACTTTCTCTCGTTGGTTCAATTCAAGTACAGCAATATCAGTAGAGAAATTTCCTCATGAAACGGTTGTGTATGAGTGCTCTTACAATCTCACTTCTCCATCTGTGCTTCTGGAGTATCAGGGTGGCCTGCATATGTTTCCTGTTTACCACAATTAATTATTGTTGAATACAAGAAAAGGTATTGAACTAAACATTGGTCTTTACTGTATGCTTGCTTACCTTAGACCTCATAATCACAGACCAGCAGAGTCAGAGTCATTTTAAAAGTCATTCTCAATCACAATGACGGAAGCATGTTAGTCATTCTTATGCTGAGGATGAGGATGATTAAAGCCCTAAAATATTGCTTGTCCCAATCAACAATAAATGGATCCAGTTCTTTTACTTTACATATAGGCCTACTCCGCTCTTGTTTTACTTCACTGAAAAAAATCTACATTAAATTCTATTTTTGAAAATGTTTTGTATTTTGTGATGTTCATTGTATATATACACACACACACACACACACACACACACACACACACACACACTCTTACACTTACTTTAGTCCAATGCGATAACTTTAACCAACATTGGAAAGCGTTTCCGGGTCTAATTGACCAGAACACGTGAACGTTCAATGCGGGTAATTAAAACGATCCAAATAAGAGTGAACAGAAAAACTGCAGTGTTAGGCTGTTTAAAATTCTATAATGACAATTATTTAACAAGTTTTCTTGTTCAAGAACAAAATTCTCCTCACCTAAACGAGAAGCACCGCATACCAGTCCCAAAGGTTTCTGCAACGGTTATATTTAAATATTTGTGACGTAATACAAAACCAGTCTATCAAATGAATGCTCTCAGTTTATCAATGAATATTTATAATTATTATTATTATTGCTGTTGGTGTTATAATAATAATAATAATAATAAAAGCTAAGATGACCGTATACATCCAATACATTTTACTTCTGTACCACACTCTTATCGCTCAAAAAAGAAACGTTTAGCTGCATAAAAAATGTTATGGAAACATCAATGATATTAACTCCTATTTTCACAACAAACCAATAGGAGGCAGTATGCTTAGAAAATACAGATATAGACCAATTTCCTGTTAGTAAACATTGTGACGTTTTTCTGTGGGCGGAGCTTCGGTGGTGGCAGAAAGATCCCCCTGACCGCTTCACTAAGGCTAGCTATAAAGTCTGTTAGCTAGTTTTTTTAACAACAACTTGAGAAATTCCGATTTTACCTGTAAGGGATAATTAGCGGCTATCCTGTTTATGCCATGGTCATTTGCCAGCATTCGCATATTAAAGATGTTAATAATATTTGTGCTGTAATATTTGACCGGAACGATAAAAATTACGGTTATTTTCGTCTGTATTACTATTCAACTGTAACTGAATGTTACTATGGTTACCAATGTTTATAGGAAGCGCATTAATATAGAACGTGATTAAACTGACCTGGAACTATCTGTGCGGTTAAACGAATTTAATCAACACCTGCCAGCCAATCAGAATCGAGTATTCAGACAGACCATGGCATAAGCATATGTAAGGGCTGCATACCTGCATACTGTCCTGGGGCCAGTTGCACCAGCTGGACGTACACCCGGTCGTAAGGCTAGGCTGGACGTAAAATGCGCTTTAAGTCATGCGTAGAATTTATACCCGTTGCACCATCTCGGCGTAGTGCTACGTCTGACACTAAATCTTACGCCTAGTCAGAGGTAGGTGTAAAGTGAAAACGCATGATTTGCTCGGACATTATTAGTTTTTAGGATTCATGTCTGCTAATTATTAATTAGTTAATTATTACTGCAGACGTGAACTGCAGTGTTTATGGTCTTTTCAGGCAGGATAAGCGATATCAATCGCGGAGCTCGGTGTTGACTATAACACTCTGTCGACATTAATTGAACTAATAAAAAAATATTAATGTACATCTTGTAATTATACAGTAAAATATTACATATGATCTGGGATTATTAAAAGAAATGTAGCCTACCATTCCACATCTTGCTTGGAAGGACAGTATGCTTGGAAATATTTCACGTCTTTAATTCCATTCATTATTTGTAGCGTGCCTGCCATTCAATAATAGCAGTAAGTTTGTGCTTTGTTGTTTTTAATCAGAGATAAAAGTATCAGCTTTCAAACTCTGTCAGTTTTATCACAAAATACAAACTATAAATGTGGTTTTCCTGCCACAGAAAGACGTCACGTAAAGCTGCGCCTGATCGTAGTGCAACAGGTCTAAATATTTATTGTAAAGCTGGACGTTGCAAAGCCCAGCGTTGGGCTTACACCCAACTTTTTTACGTCTAGCTGGTGCAACCGGCCCCAGGACCGCGTTATTTGAAAAAGTTAACTTTAACGGACGAAATTGGCCGACCTGTACTCACGCAAAGGATGGACGATCTGACAGGATTACCTCCGCTTGAGTGATCACAACTAACGTGTATAGTACAGACAAACTCACCGTGTATCTATGAAGATGTAATATATATTTAAATTTCAGCAGGCAACTATTTTTATAGCTACATTATTATTCCAGCCACAATTACTCATAACAATGTATATACAATTACACATGATTAAGCATATAAATCGTCAGTTTGTTGTTTTACACACATGCACACAGACATTATTTCATTCACGACATAGTACTGAGATCCATAAGAAATCTTTAGAAGCGCCCATAACAACAAAAGACAATACTTTATTGAACCTTTTCTGATAAGAAGTGTGCGCCTGCAAACGCGAGCTTTTCTGATGATTGTTTCTGTCCAGTCCGATAAATAAATATTTATTTATTTATTTATTATAAGTATTATTTTGTTTTGGTAAAATATTAACACGCTCTTTTAATATTGTAAGTTCTTAAACACTTTTGTGATATTTTCCCCAATATAGTGTGAATGGAGAATGTAGTGAATTATGTGGAATTATTATTTTTTTTTTTTGTATTTCCTTTAATTGAAATATTATTACTGTAATTTACATTTATGCATTTGGCAGATGCTTTCATCCAAAGTGACTCTTAACACATTTTTGTCTAAAAATGTTCATAATTGGCAAAAAAATGTTATTCGGTTGCATTGCTCTTCCATTGTTTTTCTCAGTAGATATGCACGAGACAGATGGCATTTATTGCTGCATGTCTTTTTCAGCAACTTGCGCATGACATGGCGTTAAAGTTAACCCCCCCCCCCCCCCCCCTTTAAATAGAATTGTATGTATTTATTTTATTTATTTATTTACTTTGTGGTGAAATATTAACATTCAACTGTAACATTAACATAAATATTATGTTACAGGTTTTGTAATATTTACCCCAGTATAGTTTGAAACTGCATTTATTGTCTGTTATGTAACTTATTTCCAAGAGAAACTCATGGGAATGGGCTGGATTATGGTACACTCGTTAATATTATATTTCCTTTAATAAAATTATTATTTTAATTTAAATGGTACTATAAATTCAGAAGTGAATGAAGCTGAGAAGATACTATTTTACATTTGTGCATTTATCGGCTTACATTGCATTCAGAGTATACCTTTATATCACTTCATGCATTCCATGTGCATCAAACCCATGACTTCGGTGTTGCAAGTGCCATGATCTGCAACTAACATTAACGTGTAATTTATGTTATCTTTAAAGAACCATTCACGATGAGTTAATATCTCTCTTGTAATTTAGTTTTTCTGTGTTTTATGTTCCTAGTCCTATCCTAGAGATCAGTCAGGAGTGGGGTAGCACTAACTTTTCCCACAACTCCACGAAGCGCTTGAAGGAGCCTGAGATCAGCCGAGCCGCGGAGACGCCGGAGGAAGGTGGGAAATAAAGCTCACGCTTACAGTTCACTCACTCACGGCTCTGCAGTTTATACAGTCTCTCTCAGCCAGATCAGATCTGCTGGCTGTTTCTGTCCCGTTCCTGACCTGTAGTGTTTGTGGCCACTAGATGGCGCTAGTCTCAGACATTTGATGAGTTGCATTGTTTTTTCATGTGATTGTCAGTTTTGAGATCATATGCTATTTAGGTTTTCATAACATGTCTTCATAGATGACATGTGGAAGGACAGCATGCAAAATAGACTTTTATGTGTTTGTTTTATTGCATACTATCTATTTTGTTTCTGTAGATGTCAATTGCAATACATATCTTAAAAAGTTTTTCCCACTTTTGCAGCACTTACATACACCAAATGTACAGTTTTATTCCTATCTATATTCTGAAGGTTTTTACTGAGGGGTTTGTTCATATAACATTAGTTTGATATATGCTTAACATTTTATTCCTAAAAACATGTTTTGTTTTTTTCTGTTTGTTGACAGTATATTTTGTAATTTATGAAGTGATTAAAAAGAGAAATCTAAAATCCACTGTGGGGAAAAACCTTTAACTCTAACATGATGACAAAATCAAACAAGAATTTTGAATCTGGCTTTATCCAAATGTATGCATATTAGTAGAAATTCAATTAGATCGTTAGATTTCTATTTTAGTTTTAGTGATTTTTCTACTTCAGTTATTTGCCAGGGCAACATTTAAATTTTTTTTCATGTAATATTTATTTTTTATTTCAGTTTTATTTTCATAATAAAAAAAGACGATAATTAGTCGTCTGATGCAGTGGCGAAGATGGTAAAGCATGTGTCACACTCCTTTTGACATGATCGACCTGGGTTCAAAAAGCATTTATTTTTTTAATAAAAATGAAGGAAATAATCAAAAAGTTGTAAATAAAGTATCGGGTAGGGTTAGGGTAGGTGTAGGGAGGGCTTTTGTCCCAATCCATTTAATAATTTGAAATAAAATAAAAAAAATACACTCAATAAGTTATTGCATACTGTTTTATATTGTATTACAATGCTGAGGTGCAGATAATTGCCACTATTTGCAATAAGTAATTAGCAGAATATCCTGCTATTTTAACATAGAATAAATAGAATCTAAAGCTATTTTGCACTGTGTAAATAGCATATCACTAAAAAATAATGCTATTTTCACTTAATGTAAATTGCCTCTATCGCAACCCCCCCCAATTATATATATATATATATATATACTGAGCCGCCCAGATATATATATATATATATATATATATTGTGACGGGAGGAGCCAACGACAGACACAGTGGGTGTGGCGTCAGGCCTCGGAGAGGTTTTTATTAAACAAAAATGATAAAAGAAAGTGTTCAGGGGGAATAAGTGTCCATAAAACAGGGGGATCTGGTGTCCTCGTTGTGCTTCGGGGCTTGTGCAGGAGGGCAGTGTTCCAGAAGGGAAGGGTCCAGGCAAGGGGCGGAGTCAGGTGGCCGCACACGCTCCCGCGGTCCTGGGCACGAGGGGCGGCGGCTTCTCTGGAGCGGCGGCTCTTCCTCGTCTGCCTCTTACGGGCATTGGCGGGATGGACGGCCCGGCATCCTGGCCCGACAGCCGTTATACGGGTGCGGCTTGCACGATGACTCTGGAGGTTCCGCGGCTCACGTCCTCGGCGGCGCGATGTCCCTCAACGCACCCTTCCTGGACCCACGAGGACACCAGCGTGCATGCACGGGGGAAGAGACCGGTCTCCCGAGGAGAGGCGCGCTCGGCATTTAAAGGCGGCGGTGATGAGGCTTCATTCAGTCCAGCTGTGCCTCATCACACGCCGCCAGCCCACGTTGATCCCACGCCCCTCCTCTCATCCACCCACTCCAGTCGGGAGCCTGGTGAAGGGCGGCGAATAAGGGACGGGGTGGTGATGATGATGAGGGGGAGGGCCACCGATCCGTCACAATATATATATATATATTGTGACACGTGTCCCGAGCCCTCATCAGCGTCGCCCTGGGAACTAAGGAGGAACACCTGCGCCCCCTCGTCACCGGCAGACCGGCCACAGCTGAGGCTCATCAGACACTGCCTTTAAGAGCCGCTGTAGCACCCACAATGGAGAGAGACATCTCCAGAATACTCAGTGACTAACGCTGTTTCTATCTCCTTTCCCAGAGAGCAGTGTCTGCCCGAGCACGAGAGCACGAGAGCACAGCACCTAGGACCCACAAGGAGTGTTTGCCAGCACAGCACGGAGCACCGCACTGAGCACCAACACTGTCTTTAAATAAAATCCACCCTCCGGGGTCTTTTGTTGAAGTCCTCTTGTCGTGTCGAGAATGCGGGCATGAGCGTGAAGAATCACAGACAAGCAACCCCTCAAGAACGTGGACTAAATTTGTTTTTTTTGTTTTTTTTCTGCATAGGCGGCCGCTCCTCCCCACCCCTGCCATGGAAGAGCTGCTGAAACATCTAACGGAGTTCAGCATCCGCCAGCAACAGCTAATGGAGCATATGGCCTCCCGACAAGGCGAAACAGAGTGGGAGCTTGCTGTGCTCCGTGTTGCTGCTGCCCAGTGAGTTCCGCTGCCAGACCCCCGCGCGCAGGCCACCCAGTTACTGCCCAAAAGGACCATCCATGATGACATAGAGAATTATCTTCAGATGTTTGAGGGCATTGCGACCCGGGAGGACTGGCCTCGGGAAGAGTGGGCGTGGATCCTCGCCCCTCTGTTAACCGGAGAGGCGCAACGCGCCTATTTCGCGTTGCCCCCGGGACAAAGTGAGTTGTATGAGGAACTACGAAAAGAGGTCCTGGCCCGAGTTGGCCTCTCGCCCATCTGTGCCGCCCAGCTGTTCCAGGACTGGGAATACAAGACGCGGTTGCCTGCCCGCGCCCAGGCCGCCGAACTCACGTGGTTGGCACGTCATTGGGTACTCGCCGGGGGTCCCACCGCTAGTCAAGTCGCGGAGCGCGTCGTAATCGATAAACTTCTTCAAGCTCTCCCTCGCACCCTCAGACAGACAGCTGGGATGCAGAATCCGCTCACCGTCGGGGAGCTCGTGGAGGCCATCGAGCTGGCGGATGTCGCCCAACACAGGGAGGTTGGGGAGCGAGTGCCGCCTTTTCCCGGAGGGTGGTCCAGGAGCGACGCGCGCCGGAGGGCACCTCACGGCCAGTAAGCAGGCCGGCGGTTCCCTGCCCACAGGATGAGCCCATGCCTACGGAACCACCCCGCTCTCCCAATAGAGCTTGGCTGGCAGGCTGCGCGGCCCACCATGAGCCGCCCAGAGCAGCCCCGCGGGCGGAAGTGAAGGTAAATGGACGGTCCTTTCAAGCCCTCCTCGACTCTGGCAGCGCCGTCAGCCTTGTACAACCGGCCGTCCTTCCCCCACGAGCCGAGTCAAAAGCCCTCCTGTCCATCACCTGCGTCCATGGGGACACGCGACAGGTGCCCACGCGGCGAGTTCCTGCACCTCAAGGAGCCTGGCCAGTTGAAGTTGGAATTGTAAAAGACCTGCCCGTCCCTGTACTCCTCGGGAGAGACTGGCCAGGTTTTGACCACCTTCTCGCCGCCGCCACCCAGCCTGCCAGTCCTGCCGGGAACCGCCGTCGACGGAAGCCGAGGCGAAACCTCCGCCGACATCCCGTGTTGCTGGCATCGGACAGCGCGAGAGATGGTGAGTCCCCCTCCCAAAACTCTAACCTATACTATGATGTTTTCTAACAGGTGTCGGGAGGGGGCGCGTTCGCAAAAGAGCAACACGGGGACGACCGCCTCAAGCACTGCTGGACACAAGTGCGGGTGATCGAGGGGAAGGAGGTCCAGCCAGCGCCTCACCCAGTCCCTCACTTCATTGTCCAGAATGGCCTGCTTTACTGTGTCGCGCAGCGAAGGAGGGAGGAAAAAAACTGTTGGTGGTACCGCGGACCAAGACCGAGATTGTGATGGAACTGGCACACGCTCACCCGATGGCCGGCCACTTAGGAGTCCAAAACACCACCCAATGCGTCCGAGAACGTTTCCACTGGCCCGGCCTGGATGCTGATGTGAAACATTTCTGTCAGGCCTGCCCGACCTGTCAACGGACCTCGCCCCAAACACCTCCCCCCAGCCCACTGATTCCTCTGTCTATCATCGAGGTGCCCTTCGAGCCGCTGCCAAAGTCCGCCCGGGGCCACGAACACATCCTGGTGATAGTCGACTATGCCACCCGGTACCCGGAAGCGGTCCCTCTTCGTAAGGCCACCTCCAAGGCCATCGCCCAGGAGCTGTTCCTACTATGTAGCCGAGTCGGCATCCCAGCGGAGATACTGACTGACCAGGGCACGCCGTTCATGTCCCGGCTAATGGCGGACCTCTGTCGCCTCCTAAAAGTAAAACAACTCCGAACTACCGTCTACCACCCCCAAACTGATGGATTAATCGAGCGGTTTAACCAGACCCTCAAGCAAATGCTCCGCCGCGTAGCTGCCAAAGATAAACATGAATGGGACCGGATGCTGCCATATGTGCTCTTTGGCATCAGAGAGGTACCCCAGGCCTCCACCGGTTTCACGCCCTTCGAGCTCTTGTTCGGCCGCCAACCTAGGGGACTCCTGGATGTAGCGAGAGAGGCATGGGAACAACAACCGGCAGCCCACCGCTCCACCATTGAGCACATCCGGGACATGAGGGAAAGGATCGACAGAGAGATGCCGTTAGTCCAGGAACATCTCACGAAGGCTCAACAAGCCCAGCAACGGCACTACAACCGTTGCAGCCCAACCACGGGAGTTCCAGCCAGGAGACCACGTGATGGTTTTAGTCCCGACTGCCGCCTGCAAGTTCTTGGCCACCTGGCAAGGGCCGTACACCGTGACAGAGAAAGTCGGTCCGGTCACCTATCGGATTTGCCAGCCCGGCCGCAGAAAGGAAGACCAGCTCTATCACATTAACCTACTGAAACGCTGGGTCGGGACTAGAGCCCAACTGTCAGCCCTTACCACCGCAGATCCCGTGGTTGTCGACATCAACCCCCACCTCTCAGCTGCCCAGAAAAAGGAGCTGCAACATCTTGTCAGTCAGTTCTCCGATGTGTTCTCCCCCCTTCCTGGGTGGACCAACGTCCTCCAGCATGACATCCGCGTACCATCAGGAACCATCGTTAGGCAGTTGTTGAAGTCCACTTGTCGTGTGATTCTTCACCCCGTCACAATATATAGAACAGGAGGATTACAGTGAGTTGGTTTGGGGATACCAGCCGTGCGTGCAGACATCAGCGGTACATCCCTCAAACTAGACATCAACCTGGGATAATATAAGACTGACCTTGATGATCTGGGCACATCAGCGGAGACGTGACCTGACTCTGGAAGGTCAGCGGAGACGTGCTGAGACTCTGGACAAACCGCCATGATGTGCTGTGACTCTGGGAGATCAGCGTAGACGTGACTTTAGGAGATCAGCTGAGACGTGAAGGGACTCTGGATGATCAGCTGAGACGTGAAATGACTCTGGATGATCAGCTGAGACGTGAAGTGATTCTGGGAGATCAGCTGCGGCTTGGTTTAACTCGAGAAGATCAGCTGCGACTTGGCTTGACTCGTGAAGATCAGCTGCAACTTGGTTTGACTCGTGAAGTACAGCTGTGATGTGAAGATCAGCTGCGACTTGGCTTGACTCGTGAAGATCAGCTGTGACGTGAAGATCAGCTGTGACTTGGTTTGACTCGTGAAGATCAGCTGCGACTTGGCTTGACTCGTGAAGATCAGCTGTGACTTGGTTTGACTCGTGAAGATCCACTGTGACTTGACTTGACTCTCTGACATCAACTGTGAATTGACTGGGCTCTTTAACATCAGCTGTGACTTGATTTGGCTCTTTAACATCAACTGTGACTTGACTTGGCTCATAACTGACAGCGATGACAAGACGGGGTGTTGTTGTGGCCGCCATTTTGAGAACGGGCTCCGCTGTCGCTGCCACTTTGTGCGTCTGCTCCAGTGTGGCTGCTATCCAATGAGAGAGTGTGGTGTCGCGTTCCTCCGCGACATCCACAGTGAAAGCTGAACCACTAGTCCACCGAATATAATACAAAAAACTACTCAATGACGAACATGGACCCTTATGAATGACTTTTGTCTTTAAAGGCTGATTGAGAGATGAAGAAACAAACGCTCCTCAAAAGATCCTGATGATCAGATTTGAGACGCACTGATTTTTCTAGAAAATGATTGATGGAGAATCAAGTAAAGCTGAGCTGCTTCAGTCCAGTAAGTGTTCATCTAGAAATATGACTGCAGCTATTCTGACGCTTACTTGATCAAAATCAGTCAAGATTTGAGACGAGAAGCAGCAGCTGAAGCTGGACGTTTCTACGATTACATTGTTTCATTTAGTTTCTCATTGCTCTCTGTTCTGCTTTAGATCTCTATAAATATATTGTTTTTCTTTCAGAATGATATCCTACTGAGCTGAAATGACCCGCGTTGAGAGGATTGAGCGCTCAGACTGACCTGAGATTTGCCCCGCAAACATTTCAGCAGTAAATTATAGGCCCGTGTGTCCCGTATTTCTGTCGACTGAACCAGCCATGCCATTAATAATGAATGTATCAGTCTTTTGCATGCCAAAGTCAATTTCTGCTTATAAAAATTACGTCAAATAGAAAGAGAAAATCGTGCTACATGCACTTTCATGAGATCGGGTTAGACTACAACAATTAATTTGTAGCCTATTTTACAAATGGGAATACAACAAATTCATGACAATGTTTTACATTCAAGCTACCCATAAAATTTATAGTGAAAAGTTCTTAAATCATCTGGAATGCAATAAAGTAATTTTTAAAGCATTTGCTGCATGGATTAAAAAATAGGCTAATAAATAATTCACATATGAGAGAAAATCCTTTAAATTTTAAGGAATTCAGAGCAGAGCAACATAAAAATCTGAAAAAATATAATCGGGCCTGTTTTAGGCTTTCCCTTATTTTTATATTTTAGACGGTGATGGAAAATGAAACGCCATCTCCTCATTGGACGTGCCTTTAGAGAGAAATGCATCTTTACGGATTACATAATGAAAGAGTTTTTGTTTTTGATTTGAATTATTTCGTTTTAAAGTAGCAATTTAAAGCTTTCTATAGATATATTTATCATATTTGTAACTCAATTCGTTGAGTTTCGGTTCATCATTGTGAAGCGCTCCTATTCATGACGAGATGGCAAGCGCATCCTCTGTTTTCCTATTTATTTTATGAAAGCACAACGTTTTGTTGATATTGTGAATGTACACAAATAAAAGTAGACCCTTTACAGTTATGAATGATGTATTAATCTTACCTTTTATGAGCAAAAATTACGGCGTATTTTAAGTTGTGTCCACTATCAAGAAATAAAAAGTGACCGCTCTGGCGCCTCTATGTCCTGCAAAGTCATAAGTCACCTTTATTTATATAGCGCTTTTACCAATACAGATTGTGTCAAAGCACTTAACAGTATCAAATTGGAGGACAGAGTGTCAGTAATATATAATAAGATTAAACATTCAATTTTCAGTCAAAGGCATTTCATTATTGAATTCAGAGATGTCATTGTCTAGCTCAGTTTAGTTTAAATAGTATATGAGCAATCAAATCGGCGATAATCGCTAGAAATTAGGTGTTCCCAACTGAGCAAGCCAGAGGCGACAGCGGCAAGGAACCAAAACTCCCTCTGTGACAGAGTGGAGAAAAAAACCTTGGGAGAAACCAGGCTCATTCGGGGGGCCAGTTCTCCTCTGACCAGACGACACCCACAGTTCAAAAGTTTCAGGTTCTAACGATAGTAGTATTATGTAGTTAGGTATTTTATTATATTTTTAGTTATATTTTTTAGTTTTAATGTATTTTAATCGAGGTCTCCGGGGGTCATCTGGGTGTCCTGGTCTCCGCTGATGATCAGGGCTGCAGACATCGTCTCTTGGTGCTGATCCACCATCTGATCATAGGAAAGAAACAGACAAATATTAGCGTAGATGCCATTCTACTTACGATGTAACGAGTACACCGTGTGTTGTGGGAAGTGTTCCCGGTTCCGGTTGATCTAATTAATGCAGCCTAACAATCCTTTAACGGATTTGAATAATAGAAGCGTATTAGTGTGTTATGTGTACGCCAGGGTAAAGAGATGGGTCTTTAATCTAGAATTAAACTGACAGAGTGTGTCTGCCTCCCGAACAGTGTTAGGTAGATTGTTCCAGAGTTTGGGTGCTAAATAGGAAAAGGATCTGCCGCCTGCAGTCGATTTTGATATTCTAGGTATTATCAAACGGCCAGAGTTTTGAGAACGCAGCGGACGTGGAGGACTATAATGCGATAAGAGCTCGCTCAAGTACTGAGGAGCTAAACCATTCAGGGCTTTATAAGTAATTAACAAGATTTTAAAATCTATCCGATGTTTGATAGGGAGCCAGTGCAGTGTTGACAGGACCGGGCTAATATGATCATATTTCCTGGTTCTAGTAAGGACTCTAGCTGCTGCATTTTGGACTAACTGTAGTTTGTTGATCAAGCGTGCAGAACAACCACCCAATAAAACATTACAGTAGTCTAGCCTTGAGGTCATAAACGCATGAACTAACATTTCTGCATTTGACGTTGAGAGCATAGGTCGTAATTTAGATATGTTTTTGAGATGAAAAAACGCAGTTTTACAGATGCTAGAAACATGGCTTTCAAATGAAAGATTGCTATCGAACATCACACCTAGGTTCCTGACTGATGAAGAAGAATTGACAGAGCAGCCATCAAGTGTTAGATAATGTTCTAGGTTGTTACATGTGGGTTTTTTAGGTCCGATAACTAACACCTCTGTTTTTTCAGAATTTAGCAGTAAAAAATTACTCGTCATCCAGTTTTTTATATCGACTATGCATTCCGTTAGTTTCTCAATTTGGTATGTTTCACCGGGCCGCGAAGAAATATAGAGCTGAGTATCATCAGCATAACAGTGAAAGCTAACACCATGTCCCCTGATAATATCTCCCAAGGGTAACATGTAAAGTGTGAAAAGTAACGGCCCTAGTACTGAGCCTTGAGGTACTCCATACTGTACTTGTGATCAATAAAAAATTCACTATTGATTGATAAACTTCTTGAAGTTGTACAGAAACCTGTTACAATCTATAGAAACCCTGAGCTGCTAACTGTGCCTTATTCCTCATAATTGCAACTTTTATAATTTGATTTGAAGCTATTTAATTTAAAAAAGCAAAAATGCACCCAAACAGAAGCTCAAAAAAAATCCTCCGCAGATATCAATAGCGGCATGTAGAAATGTATACTGTTGTTTAAAATGAATTCAGGTCAGTGTAAAGAGTTCAGAGTCCTTCTGCTGTCCTCACTTGTGCAGATTAGTTTAATAAAATATATGAATAGCAATAGTTTTCAGCTACTATCAGGGTTATGTAATGTCAGATTCTGTCTACAGGCCATCACAGCCAGATTTTAGGGACTGAACACATCTTAATTTAAATGTGAGCAATCTATTATATCTACCAAAATATAATCCACATTCATATGTCTCTCTGTTTTTCATAGTTTTGTCCTTGCATCAGTTATAAGATCAGCATATGAGTATTTTCTGCAAGTTCATCTTGACACCCCCTCATTATGTTTGTCTCAAAGTCCTTGTTTAGTCAAAACTAATTTTGCTGAGTCCAGATCTTAAGCTATAGATTAAGCAAGATTGGGAAACTGCACATGGTGCATTATGCAATATTTATTGATACTGTGATTGAGAGGAATAGCATAGAACAATTATAAACCATTACTTTTTCTTTTTTTATGCGCATACATGCAACAAACAGTATAAGTATGCAGGTCAAATTTATATTTAATGTATTTAATATCTCCTAATGTTTAGAGCTGTCAGTTATCAGTGCTATCAGTCTCTCTCTCTCTCTTTTTGTTTTTTTTTGAAAATCAATGTCAAACTCTATTAGCTTTGTTCTGCCATAGTGTTTGTATGAACTTTGGAGTCAGGGCAGAAATTTTAGCACATAAGTTTGGTTTGCTATAAATGTCCTGGTCAGAAATCTGAAAACTGAATCAACTGACGCCTGTACTGAAGCATCATGGGCGACAATAAGCTCCGTCTTTTGCTGCTTTTGAGCACCATCGCCTTGTCCAGTAAGTATCGTGTCAAGTCACGTTTATTTCTGTAGTGCTTTATACAGTACAGATAGTTTCAAACAGGAAAATAACAGTGTTAATGCAGTAATTATACAGCTCAGTTCAGTTCAAATGTTGATTCTGTTCAGTGTGAATGTTGCAAAGTTCATGGTGCAAACATTCTTAAATCAAGATACATTTATTTAAGATGCAAAATGACGAGTTTTATCCTGAAAAAAAAAAATAATACTAATAATTAAGTTTTTTACTTGAATTATCTTTTAGTTATTGTTCATTTATTTATTATAAATGTATTGCTTATTGGTTTTCAATATAACAAAAAATCTGAATATCAATATAAACTCACTTATCAGAATCAGTAGAACACAAAATTAAAATAATCAAAAATATTTTTTTACAGATCTCATGTCAAGAAGAATATTTGCAAACATACAAATAATCAGATCCAGTTTATAGAAAATGCATACATTAAAATAAGACATAGGTGGTCATTGTATTAATGGTGGAATTTGTAGACATAGGGTCAAAAGTCCATAAAAGTGGCAACTTTTATTTTTTTCATTTTAATAGGATACTTTTCTAAGATTCTTATGAAATTAGACCATTTATGCATGAATTTTACTTTTCTCACCCCATTGCCAATGCCACTGCAATAAAGAACTTTTAACTACTACAGATTCACATTTTGGGCGTTTTCAGCCCTGATTGCAGTGTAATGACGTGTATTTATTTTATATTACAGAAGCTCAGGATGAAGGACCACCATGCTTGAGTATGTTTCTTGAAATTATTCTCCAGAATCTACAGTCGTGGCCAAAAGGTTTGAGAATTACATAAATATTAGTTTTCACAAAGTTTGCTGCTAAACTGCTTTTAGATATTTGTTTCAGTTGTTTCTGTGATGTACTGAAATATAATTACAAGCACTTCATACGTTTCAAAGGCTTTTATCGACAATTACATGACATTTATACAAAGAGTCAGTATTTGCAGTGTTGGCCATTCTTTTTCAGGACCTCTGCAATTCGACTGGGCATGCTCTCAATCAACTTCTGGGCCAAATCCTGACTGATAGCAACCCATTCTTTCATAATCACTTCTTGGAGTTTGTCAGAATTAGTGGGTTTTTGTTTGTCCACCCGCCTCTTGAGGATTGACCACAAGTTCTCAATGGGATTAAGATCTGGGGAGTTTCCAGGCCATGGACCCAAAATTTCAAAGTTCTGGTCCCCGAGCCACTTAGTTATCACTTTTGCCTTATGGCACGGTGCTCCATCGTGCTGGAAAATGCATTGTTCTTCACCAAACTTTTGTTGGATTGTTGGAAGAAGTTGCTGTTGGAGGGTGTTTTGGTACCATTCTTTATTCATGGCTGTGTTTTTGGGCAGAATTGTGAGTGTTGGTAATGCAATGCTACCATCACTGATGGTAGCGCTCACCTTTTCTTCTCCTGACAAGCCTTTTTCCAGATGCCCCAAACAATCGGAAAGGGGCTTCATCGGAGAATATAACTTTGCCCCAGTCCTCAGCAGTCCATTCACGATACTTTCTGCAGAAGATCAATCTGTCCCTGATGTTTTTTTTGGAGAGAAGTGGCTTCTTTGCTGGCCTTCTTGACACCAGGCCATCCTCCAAAAGTCTTGGCCTCACTGTGCATGCAGATGCACTCACACCTGCCCGCTGCCATTCCTGAGCAAGCTCTGCACTGGAGGTGCCCTGATCCCACAGCTGAATCAACTTTAGGAGACCAAAGTTTTGAGAATGACACAAAAACATCCTCAGAGAGCAACTTCTCCCAACCATCCAAGAACAGTTTGGTGACAAACAATGCCTTTTCCAGCATAATGGAGCACCTTGCCATAAGGCAAAAGTGATAAGTAAGTGGCCTGGGGAACAAAACATTGCAATTTTGGGTCCATGACCAGGAAACTCCCCAGAACTTAATCCCATTGAGAACTTGCAGTCAATCCTCAAGAGGCGGGTGGACAAACAAAAACCCACAAATTCTGACAAACTCCCAGCATTGATTATGTAAGAATGGGCTGCCATCAGTCAGGATGTAGCCCAGTAGTTGATTGACAGCATGCCAGGACGAATTGCAGAGGTCTTGAAAAAGAAGGGTCAACACTGCAAATATTCAGTCTTTGCTTAAACTTAATGTAATTGTCAATGAAAGCCATTGGCACTTATGAAATGCTTGTAATTTTACTTCAGTATACCATAGTAACATCTGACAAAAAGATCTAAAAACACTGAAGCAGCAGACTTTGTGAAAATTAATATTTATGACATTCTCAAAACTTTTGGCCACGACTGTACATATGCAAACCTACAGCTGTAATGATCTAAATTCAGTATTAAATGTCAGCATGTATTTATGCATGTAATAATGTTCTTAATCAACTGCTCTGCTGCTTCTAGTGGCCAAAAGATACAAACCCTTCAACAAGTATGAATACTTCTATAAGACAGAGTCCTTGAACGCTTTGAATGAGGCAGTCAATGGCCCCGAGGCCAGCTGCAAGGTAAAGTATGAGCTCATTTCCCTACATCAAACAATAAAGTTACTAACGTTTTGTCAACAATGCAGTATGAATATCGATTAGGTTGAGATTGCAGTTCCTGGTACATGCAGCTACATCTTGCGCACCACCGACTGCAAGCTGAGAGAAGCGATTGGCGTCGATGCAGACGGAAACCCAGTGTTTGGAGCAGCTGCTGGCACTGAGGACTTTAAAACCACCATGGAGAAGTAAAGGCCTGTTCACACCAATAATGAGAACTATAACAATACTTGCATCCACGTCGGCGGATGATAACATTCCGTTTATTATAAGCATGCACTGCAGTTTTGTAGTCTGCCGCTTTAAATGCACGAGCTCTTTAAAGTCTGATTCTGATTGGCTGTTCGATTCAGAAATTTTGAATTGATTCAGATTCCTGGTTCTGGTGTCGACTTTGTAATCGATTCCTCACTGTTATTTTAGATTCTTTTTTTTTCTTTATAGATTGGAATAAATGTGTTAACCTAATCTCGCTGTGACTACAAGATTTGAAGGCTTACGTCCTTTTACACTTCCTAAGTATTCATTGATTATTATCATCATCATCATTATATCTTCATGTATTCTGGTGCGGCGCTCAAAGCCTTTCATTGTAGACTACAGAACAAGCCATTTTAAGCTAAATAATGAGTTAAAAAATAAATTAGGAAAATAATGAGAATTATTCTTTTTATATTCTTTAGACACCTGAAAATCCTTTTTTGTGCATCAAATGTCTGTTTTGTATGTTTTAGGTGCAAAATTTGTCCAAGATGTATAGGCAAAACGCTGCAACTGTTTCTCACGATTCATTAAATGAACAGTCTGAAATGAACCGGTTCATGGAGATTAATCAGACTTCCCAAGACTATTAACAAGCAACCAAGTGGCAATTTAGAGAAATAAAAGGGTATTAAAAAGGAGTCAGATCCCTTTGTTGGAACTGATTCCAACTTTTGGAAATGATTCTTGATTCCCAAGCCCTTGGAATTGATTCCTTGTGGAATCGATTCCCAACCCTACGTTCATCAGATTAGAACAATTGTTAAAACCATATAGTTATAGTTATCATCCTTGGTGTGAACAAACCTTAAGTGTTGTCTTTGCTGTCACATATATAAAATATTACCATGTGAATTATGAATCTGCAAGAAAGACATATATCTGTTATATTCAACAAACTCTTCTCTCTTTGTTCAGACATCCTCTGAAGTTCACTGTTGAGGGAGATGATGACATCAAGCTTTTCCCCGAGGAGGATGAGCTAATAAACATCCTCAACATCAAGAGAGGAATCATCTCTGCTCTTGCTGTCCCTGTGCTTGAGGAGGACAGGAACAAAGAGATGGTCTGTTGATAAACTTCACTCTTGAAAGAGAAAGATGGTCACGCCAAATCAACCTCTTGACATTAGCTGTGTTTCCATCCACCTATTTTTATGCACATTTTGGAATATCGCTTAAAAATGCTGGATGAAAATGCCAAGATGCGCATGAATTCTAAAAAAAAAACTTATGCACACAATTGAATAGCATAATTTTTTTTTATCCAATAAGAAAAAAATAAATTCCACTATGCGCATCAAAAAAGTCATGTGACTTTGCATGATGGGACAGGATAACTTGACTAACCAGCGAACTGATCTCGTTGCACAGCATCTGAAGTGTTGTTTTGGTCGTTCTGAAATGACTGAGCAAAGTCTGTCGTCTATTTCTATATAATTGTCTTACACGACTGCGTTCCCAAACAGCAGCATCCACCTCCAAAAGCAATGACTGCATTTATTGAGGCCCAAGTAATTTATCATATATAAAAATTATTATATTCAGTGGCTTCTCCTACTTTTCTTAGTGATATGTAGTGCCAGTTTAACAGGAAATTACAATTTTGTTGTCTTTGACTCCTTTCAAATGTTTTTTTTTAGCAATATTCCAGTTTTGTTCATAAGTTAAATTTAAATCTTTGGATGGAAACATAGCTATTGAGTTTCTGTTCCAGCCCACCATCTATGGCCTGTGTAAGACTGACTACGTCATGAAAACCAGAGAAGACATCGACACTGAAGTCACCCTAAACAGAAACCTGTCCAAATGTGACAGGTTTAGACCAATCAAGGACCACACCAGTCCCTTGGCCCTCATCATTGGCATGGTGAATTCTGAGATCTAGGTCTAAGTTTTGTGTAAAAGCCCAGTGGAGACGAGTGGAGTGAGATCTACAGTGTTTTTCTTTCTCTCTTCCAAAGCACCATCCTCTTGCTCAGCTGATCTGGAGCAACCAGACCTGCAACTACAAGTTTGACAATGAGCAGCACCACATGATCTCTGGAAGTTGCACTGAAAAACATGTTCTTGTGCCTTTCTCATACAAGTAAGGGAAGTAAAATAGCTTTCCTGTAGCTCAAAGTGTACAGCAAGGTCATGGGTTTGATTCCCAGGGAATACATGAATTGATAACATTCACACCCAGAATACAATAATAAATAATTAGTAAATGTATAAATGTTAATTGCTTAATTTTGTCAACATAGCTGGATGGTCATGCACTTCTGATGTTGTCTCTATGGCTATGACTAGGGGAAGATATGGAGTGACCAATACTGGTAAACAGGCCTTGAATCTTTTAGGAGTTGCTGAGTACAATGACAGAGTCTTTGACCACAGTAAGAGAACCATTTTTTGGTTTGAATGTTCATAACTTGCTTGCAATGTCAAACAAAATGCAAAATGTGCTGTTATGCCTCCAGATGTGGCCAACATGAAACCCCTTCATCTTGACCGCAGTGTTGACATGAGCCCCATCCAGGATAAAGATGCTGCTCTTGCTGTTTTGAGAGAACTTTCTGGCCTTTCCAAGACCAACGATGGACGCAAGAGAGCCCACTTGGCCCACAAGCTTGTAGCTGTGATCCGCAAGATGGAAGCTGAAACCTTGGCAGACGCTGTTCCCGAGGCCCTGGAGATCTCTCGGTCTTTGACGTACCAGGCTTTGCTACAATGCGGCACCCCAGAATGTAGCAGTGCCATCATGCAGATTTTCAGGACCTTTGACAGGTCCTCAGTTGAGATTGATGCTGCTGTATATGGCATGGGAATGATACCCCATTCCTCCCGAGTCCTTGTGAAGGAAATGTTGGCGATGGCAAAGTTCAAGCCGACCAAACCCATCTACTATGCTCTCAGCAATGCTGTGAGAAGGTAAGGGACACGTCTTTAGATTAAGGTAAACGTAAATTAACTAACATATGAGTTGAATTTGACCAATTAATAGTTCTGTGTAGCTCAGAAAGTAGAGGATGGTTCCAAGGTCTTGGGATCAATTCCCAGGGAATGCATGAACTGATAAAAAGTATACCTTGAGTGCAATGGATAAAAACATCTGCCAAGTACATTAATGTAGTGTACCTTAATTTGCAACCATGTGAAAAGACATTTTCAGACAAATCTCAGATTTTTCCCACTGACTCTCATCCATAAGTGTGTTTTGTACATGGATGTACCATTGCCACTATTTCATCAAAAGAACATATTGTGTTCTCTGTGTGATCTAAGGCTTTATGAGACCAATGGAGTCACCAATGAGATCCAAGCAGTGGCTGATTATGCCCTTGAACAGATTGGTGATTGCACTGGTGACCAGGAACACGTCTTTCTTTCTCTAAGGGTATGTTCACACAAATTTCTACATGCCGATAAATTAAACTTTAGACTCTATACAGCTAAGCATTATTTTCCAGGTCATTGGCAACATGGTGATTGCATTGGGAGCTGCGCGCCCTGCTTTGCATTCTGCTGTTATTCAATGCATCAACCAGCCAACTGCCTCACCTTCAGTTCAGCATGCTGCCATCCAGGTCTACAGACAGATTCTTGTACCTGAGGAGGTGAGCTGTTAAATATGCCCACAGCTATTGGCTAGCCAAAAGTGAGTCTAAAGATTACTTTGTGCCTCTTCAAGGGCCGTGAGGTGCTCATGCATGCTGTTCTGGACAGAGATGCATCTGTACAGAAGCGTGTTGCCGCCTACCTCATCTTGATGAAGAACCCTACACCTGCTGAACTTGCTCAATTGGCAGCAGCTGTCCATGTTGAGGAAAACCGTCAGGTCAAGAGCTTCATTATCTCTCATATCACCAACATCTTGAGCTCTACAGCACCAGAGACTCTGGAGTAAGTACGGAAGAGAACGCGAATAACTTATCAATCAAATTTTCAGAAGAAAATGTAATCTTGTTAGTTTTACTCCCTAGCTTGAGGTGGAAGGTTCGAGAGGCCTTTCAAGGCAATGAAATTGGCATGATCATGGAACCCACCAAACTCTCTCGATACTATAGACTTGGATCTTTAGAGGGAAACATGATCTTTGAATCTCCCAATGAACTGCCAAGGGAGATCATGCTGGAGATGACCTTGAATGCTTTTGGATTTGAAATGGACTTCATTGAGGTACAGAGTCCAATAAAAGTCCGATATTTACTTGATGTGTTAGGTATGAATGCAATGGCTTTATTCTTGCTTTTAGATTGGCATGGAGGGAAAGGGCTTTGACCCTATTGTGGAGGCCATCTTTGGTGATGATGGATTCTTCCCAGACACTGTCATGAAGACCACTTTATACGCTACCGACAATATGCCTGCCCAACTCAGTGAGGTCTTGGACAACATACTGCCAATCATGAGGAATGAAAGGAAAAAGAGACAGGTATTAAATGGTAGCAAATGGACATATTTCTTCATAGCAGGATTCCAATCTCAATCTTCTGTGTGCTGTAGGCTACTCAAAACATAGTCAAAGAAATCCGTGATAATGTCAACAAGCTTATTGAGGACTTAAAGGCCCAGGATACCCCTGAAGCGATGGTGTACCTCAAGCTTCTGGGTGCTGAACTTGGCTATCTTGATGCAAAAGACGGCAAGATGATTCACGAGCTCCTTAAGATGATCCCCACTGATGTGAGTACAGCTTTACCAACCACATTTATGAATGCATTTACCTAACATCAAATGGAATAAGTCATCTGAATAAAATTTTTAAATAGTTTGTTAAAAGACTGTTCTCAAGTGTCGACAATGAGCTTTTCCTTCACTACATCTTCATGGATACTGAGTTCTATCTGCCCACCGGTGCTGGCTTTCCATTGAGGGTTGCTCTGTCTGGTACCTTTACACCTGGAATCAAAGGAGGATTGAGCTTCAATCCAGGCATGGTGAGTCCAACACACTTGCATGTGTTACTATCAAAATGTATCTTTCATTTCTGCTATTATACTAAAATAAATTAACGTGACTACACCACAGAAGGAATTTGCTTTCGCACTGTCTTCTGGCATTGAGTTTGTGACTGAGATTGGGACTCACTTCCCAGACTATGTTCTCTCCGGTCTGGAGATGCACACCAATATCTATCATGAAAGCGGCCTCAGAGCGAAGCTCTCTGTGACCAACAACCAGCTCAAGCTTTCCATTCCAGCTCCTCGTGAGCCAACTGAGCTCATCAGTGTGACGTAAGACATCTTGACTTTAAATGCAGAAAAGGAAACTAACATTAAAACAAGTCAAATAATTATTTTACACAAATTGTTATTGTTCCCCATATATAGCAGTTCTCTGGTGTCTGTCGTTGGTGCAAAGATTTTGCCCATTCATGCCAATGGCGAGTATATTAAGGAGGAATTATGTGCTCCTGTTTTCCCTGGATGGAAGCACTGTACAGTCTTTAAGTACCCTGATGATGCTTCCCATTATTTTCCTCTCAATAGTGATACCAAGTAATGGAAAATCATCTATATACTGATTTTTAATTCAAATTATTCCTTGGACAATATTTTTCATCCACACTGCATCTGTGTTTAGATTTACTGTTACGCTCTACCCATCGGTAGAGGTCACAGAGTATACTGCCACCATCGACTACGCCTATGAGGACGATTCAGATAAAGTCACATTTAGCATAAAGGCTGAAGGTACAATACAGCTTACTAAAATAATGCTGAATTATTTGCTACTACACACCTGGAAAAAGAAAATCTGCCTTTAAAATAAGTCTTTTTTTTAATTTGATTACTAACAGGAACACCCTTTGAGGCCACAAATACAGTAATGTTAAACAGAAAGCAACAAACTGTATCATCGGAGTTGATCATTGCCCCTCTTCAGATTCATTCTAAAGTTTCTGCAAAACTAAAGCATGATGAGAAGTTGACGCTGGAACTTGAGAGTGACCTAAAACTCCCGGAGACGACTTCTGTTCAAACACTCATCCTGAAATTGGGTACGTGTTCAAAAATTATTTCTGTAATATGATGAATAGAAAATTTTAGCTAATTATTTACTACACGATTTTGAGCCTATCAAATATCTCTTCAATCACAGAGAATGAGAAGATTGAGGCTGGATTAAAGTCTCATGTCAATTCTGAGATTCAAAGAATCATTCCCAACATCAATGTCATTGAAACCATTGTCAATAGCTTTCTTGATGGCCAGATTGCCCAGAATGAAATGAAGGTCCTTGATATCCTTGCAAAGTCAGCTGTGGTAAGATAATGAACTTAGCTCAATTAATATTTTCATCAGCTTTTGATAAAGGAAACATTTTTAATTAAATGAAAATTAAATAAATGTACATTGTTGATATTCCAATTGTGCAGTATTTGGGAGTTCCTTCCGTGCCTGTGTTCGCTATTCCTGAAAGACTGTTCCTGAATGTGTGAGTTAATGTCACTAGTATGGTGAACTTTCTGCTCATAATACGCAATGGTTAAACTGTAGTTAAAATTTACATCACATGTTTTTAAACAGAGAGGTTGCTGCTAAATATCTCTTTGGCCATCCTTACTATACCATCACTCTTCCCTTGCCCTTGGGTGGAAAATCAACTAGAGATCTAAACTTTCCGACAACCCTCTCCACACCAAACCTGATTATACCTCATCTTGATCTGGAATTTGAAGCTACTGCCATTAATCTTCCAGAGGTCTCCATTCCTGTGAGCATGTCACTGTCTGTGCCAACTCTTGAGATGGCAGAAATGTCTGGAAAACTAAACAGCAACTTCTACAACTTAGAAGCAGCTGTGACTGCTGCCAGAGATCCTTCTGCAGACCTACGTTATTCTGCTAAGGTTGAATTCACCGGAACAAGTCCTGTTGACCTCCTATCCCTAAAGGTTGAAGGTAAAGAAACATGTATTGTATGCACTTGATTTGAATGATTGCTTATTGATTGATTCATTTTCATTTATTGCACAGGATCTGCTCTTGTTGAGCCCACACCTGGCAATTCTCTCATGACAAAAGTAAAAACAGTGGTTCACCACAAGATTACTGATGTCACCATCAGCATTGAAGAGGAAGTAAATCTTGCTGAAAAACTCAGTGTGAAATCCAAAAGCAAGCTTGATGTAATTAGCCATTTTGGAGTGCACATTTCGCTGGAGCATAATGGAACTTTTGAAGTTGATGAAGAGGAGATTTCTGGAGATGGAAACCTGGAAGGATCCTTCGAGTCTGGTTTAGTCAATGGTTCAGGACTCCTTATGCAGTCAGTCTCTCTACTCCCATCCAGACAAGAGGCAAAGATTGATTCTTCACTGAATGTAGACTCAACACTTCTTCAAGCTCGAAACTCCTTTGCTTTAGCTTTTGCCAATGGAGGACTGATAATTCTATCCAACACTGCAGCATTTGATGACCGTCTAACAAACACTGCTAATTTCACCTTCAAGGAATTTCAGCTTGCTCTAAATTCTCAAACAAAAACACAGGCTTTTGGCCTGAGGATCCAAAACATGGCTGAGACCAGAGCTGCCGTTGAAGCAGTCAGTGTTAAGATTGAGACCTCTACTGATAACTCTGAAGAACATAGCCATTACCTGGTCGCAGGAGTATTGGACATCAATGGTCTAGCTATTCACAGTGATGCCTCTGCTAAACTCATGGGACATACAGCTGACCACAAAGCCAATCTGAACCTCAATATGGATGGCCTGACCACTAGTGGCACAACGTCACTGCAAAGCACCTTTACTATGGAGAAGCTTAAGCAGACCTTTGAGATCAACTACAAAAATCTAACTGCCACTGCTAAGTGCAAAACAAATGGGAATTTTATGGGCACACGCATTAACCACAACACTGAACTGGAGATGGCTGGACTTTCTGGCAGAATCAAGAATCGTGTACGTTTCAACTCCATGGTGTTTAATGTTGAATCCAGCACTTACGGTACAACTATTCCATTCCGTTTCAATTTTGATGCCTCTGCTAATGGTGATAATGACATATACCTGTATGGACACTGTAATTCAGAGTTTAATGCAAATGTCCTCCTGAAAGTAGAACCACAATCCATTGCTCATTCTCATGAATTCAAGATCTCAACACTCCTTGACACAGACCGTGTCAACATCAAATCACATTTTGAGAGCAAGTCTGACACTCTGCTGATCCCATCTGAGCAAAAGACTAAAGTGACTGTTAAGGCTGAAGTGAACAACCATGCCATCAATCAGGAAATCAGCAGTTACAATACTCCAGCACAGTTTGGGCTGGAAGGGTCTGGAACAGTGCACACTAATTTGTTCAACACTGCCAATACTTCTTACCAGGACTTTGCAGTCTTTGGCTTCCTAAAGTATGGTAAAAGCAATGACATTCATTTAATTAGCTTGCCTTTCATTGATGGTTTGCTTCTAGTTCCTGACAACATCAGATTAACACTTGCAAGCATGGGCGAGAGCCTGAGGAATTACATCAACAGAGAAGGGATTGCTTCCAAATTTCAAAACTTATCTCAGCATGTTAGTGACTTTGTGTCTAATTTGAACTTTGAGAGAAGAGTTGTGCAGCTGAAACGTACCTTGACATCTCTATCCCAGGAGTTTGCTTTAAAGCTGGAAAATCTGGTGGCCTCTCGGATCGGTGCATTTGCGAAACTAGTGAGTGATATAGGCAACCGTTTCGGTGAGGCATTGGAATTGACTGTGAATGGTATGCTGGTCGGAACTGTAGTACCAAAGCACATTAGTACTTTGATATTTTCCATCATTGAGGATGTCAAAATATTTCTTAGCTCAATCACCACTCAAAGTTACACAAAGCTGAATGAGATCTTCCGTCCTGCCAATGCTGAGAATCACAAACTTGACAGTCTTCTTCAGATTCCTTCAGTTTCAACAGCTCTTCTAGTGCCATCTTTTGGAAAGCTGTATGGTGAGGTCAGATTCATCAGCCCTGTATACAACGTCAGAACCTCTGCAGAGTTCAAGAACGCCTCGGAGAGACACCCTCTGTTCACAGCTTTTATTTACTCTAAAGGAACCTCTCCAAAACATAACATTCTGAATTACAATCTAAATTCCACTGCACAGATATCTATGCCTGAGATGAGTCCTGTAATAGTGTCTGAAACTCTCAAGTTAACACACGTTTATTTGACTTTAGACCAAAAGGCATCATCGACTCTGAATGGATCTGCCTCAAACAATGCTAATTCTTCATCATTCTCTCTTGATACATCATACAACCACCAAGTGAACATCCCCTCACAGTCTTTGTCTGGTGAAGTCACCCTGATTCAGAAGGCTATAGCTTTCCAGGATGGTACTGTAATCACCCTGACAGTTAAAAATGAAGGATCTGGCAAATTTACTCTTGAAGACTTCTCTGAGGAAGGCACCCATAAGAGTGACCTGCATTTTAACATGGGCCTTAGCACTGCCAAGCTGACTTTCACAGGCTGCTCTGACGGTACACATTTGCAGATGAAGATGAAGGTGAACGCTGATGCTGTTGCTCTAAGCCACCTTGAATTCAATACTCATGTTGAAACAAAGTCGCCATTTATCAAGAACAGTTTGCTGTTTGCTTCTGGAAAGGCTCGCTTCAGTGATTTGAATGTGGAAATCAAGGCGGCCCATGACACCGAGCTTGTTGGACCTGTCAGCGGTGTCCTCTCTAACACTGCAAACATCATGACTTGTCCTTGGGAGGTTGATATTCACTTTCAGAACAAGGGTAATGCAAAGATCAACCTCTTTGAGTCTTCTGTTGATCTCCAGAATGACTACACTTTTATCGCTAACCCTAACTTACAAGAATTTATCACTGTGACAGTTGCCTCTTTCAACCATTTCAACTACAGCCATAACTTCACAGCCAACAATAACAAAGCAGAGATGGGTATTTACACTGCTCTGAATAGTGTGGCCAGCTTTGAGTTCTTGAATACCGCAGAAATGTTTGTGCCAGCCATTTTCAAGATTCCAGCAGTCAAAAAGCTGAAACTGAATGATGACCAACCCATTGATCTAAATGCCAAACTTGTCTACCAGAAGAGCGGGTTTGCTCCTTTACTGGGCAACCTGATCTCTGAGGTGTCTTTCAAGTCATCTATTTTCAACCTCAGTGCTAATACAGGTATTTATCCGAAGGATTTCTTGATGCATGTTAGTGCCGCAACTGCCTCTGTGTTTCAGGAATTGAATTCCAAGCTTGATGGATCCACTAGCCTGACCACAAAAAGTGGACTGAAACTAGCCTCTTCTTTGTCTATGGAGAATGCTCACATTGAGGGTAATCATAACAGCACCATGACTCTGGAAGACAACTTTGCGGCTGTATTGTCTGTGGACACAGTTGCTAAGATTCATACAACAAGGTTCACTGTTTATGCCACTCATCAACTTTCTGCTGACACCAAGGCCCATCCAAAGGCAGAATCAAACATGACAATCAAGTACACCTTTGTTCAACAAGACTCAGAGGCTGCTGGACATGGAGATGCTAAGAATACCTTGAAGCTGGATGCAACTCTTTCCTATATCACCATTGAGTCTGTAAGCCAAATCACCACAAATTCTACGTTCCCTTATGCTTATGGTATCACAGTTAAGGGAACGCTAGATAATGAAGCTAACGTCTATATGAAAGTTGATGGCCTGAAATCCAATTTGAAGACCACTGGAAATGGATCCATTGATTTTAGTGTAGCCAAGTTGTGGTTTGATATTAATGACCTGCTGATCGTGGAGGGAGACCTTGATCGTATGTATTCTTTGCTAGAAATTGATTCAAACTATATGCTTGCTGCGGGTCTAGAAGTTGACTTTGCATTAAACCACACTGCTCGTGGTAAAACTCATATTATTCCCCTGAGTACCCTCATGGCTGCGGTAGACATATTCTTGAATCAGCCAAGTTATAGAGATTTTGATGTAAGAAATGAAGAATCAACTGTTTTAAGAGACAGGCTTGCATACAAAACAGAGACTTTCTCTCGTTGGTACAATTCACGTACAGCAATATCAGCACAGGTATTTAATGATTTTCCTCATGCAACGGCTGTGTATGAGTGCTCTTACAATCTCACTTCTCCATCTGTGCTTCTGGAGTATCAGGGTGGCGTGCATCTCTCTCCTGTTTACCACAATTAATTATTGTTGAATACAAGAAAAGGTATTGAACTAAACATTGGTCTTTACTGTATGCTTGCTTACCTTAGACCTCATAATCACAGACCAGCAGAGCCAGAGTCATTTTAAAAGTCATTCTCAATCACAATGACGGAATCATGTTAGTCATTCTTATGCTGAGGATGAGGATGATTAAAGCCCTAAAATATTGCTTGTCCCAATCAACAATTAATGGATCCAATTCTTTTACTTTACATATAGGCCTACTCAGCTCTTGTTTTACTTCACTGAAAAAAATCTACATTAAATTCTATTTTTGAAAATGTTTTGCATTTTGTGATGTTCATTGTATACACACACACACACACACACACACACACACACACACACACACACACACACACACACACACACACACACACACACTTACACTTACTTTAGTCCAATGCGATAACTTTAACCAACATTGGAAAGCCTTTCCGGGTCTAAATGGCCAGAACACGTGAACGTTCAGTGCGGGTAATTAAAACGATCCAAATAAGAGTAACAGAAAAACTGCAGTGTTAGGCTGTTTAAAATTGTATAATAACAATTATTTAACAAGTTTTCTTGTTCAAGAACAAAATTCTCCTCACCTAAACGAGAGAGCACCACATACCAGTCCCAACGGTTTCTGCAACGGTTATATTTAAATATTTATGACGTAATACAAAACCAGTCTATCAAGTGAATGCTCTCAGTTTATCAATGAATATTTATAATAATTATTATTATTATTATTGCTGTTCTTATAATAATAATAATAATAAAAGCTAAGATGACCGTATACATCCAATACATTTGACTTCTGTAACACTCTTATCGCTCAAAAGAGAAACGTTTAGCTGCATAAAAAATGTTATGGAAACATCAGTGATATTAACTCCTGTTTTCACAACAAACCAATAGGAGGCAGTATGTACAAGGCTTGCTTAGAAAATACAAAGATATAGGAGTTACCTTTATGCTTTTACATTTTCATAGAACACGGTCATTGTTTATAAATAAAATATGAAATGTAAAAATTGTTTTAACCCTTAGGCCTATTTTATGTAGGGCTGTGCAGAGCTTCCGCATTAATAAGGGGGGGGGGGGGGGGGGGTTATTGTTATCTTTTATCAAGTCCCTCTTAACTGTGTTTACTTTCTTCTTTATGAAATTTCTCATTGAAATCCAAGACATTTTTATATACACACAACGAAAATAAAAATGCAAAAAAGGAACATACACGGTATTATGCGACGTGCGGAGGAACGTCAGTTCGTACGTCATGGTCACGTGGTAATATTTGAAATTAAACCTCGAATCGCACAACAATACTACTGTCAGCAAACAGCATATTGCAAATAATATTCACGCAAACTGCGACGAAACAGGGATATTTTATGACTTTCGGAGGTAACGTTATAGTCGTGATTTTTACAACTTATACATGTGATACAGGCGCTAATGTAATGTTTTGACGGTTTGAACGTGATTAGCTAGTAGCTGTAGCTATAGACTGACAGTTAATAAATGTTAACCAAAGTTACTCGCGTTATTTCTAGTATTCCGAGTACAAACAAGCTTCCAAGCAAACAACCATGTTGTATTGATTGAATCACAGGTTACATCGCTCAGGATGTCTTTAGGGTTTGAAAAACTGACGACTCACAACTGGAGGTAAGAAATTAATGCTAATGCTAATGAATATCGTTCTGTTTTTACTTAAGCGGCTTTCAAAGAGTCATCTTACAGTAACTCTACATTTGTCTAATTCAAACTGGTCTAAACCAAACATAAGGGTAAGAATGAAGTTAAAGAATAAGTATGCTGTAAACACTGAATCTAACTGATTTTGTACATGTCGACCAATTTGAGCCCCCTATTTGCAAATATTATCCATTAACAGCTAGTTAAATTACAGATCTGGAAAATCTGGCTAATTTGGAGCTGACATTCCAGCTGACAGAACATTCCCAGAACTTTGAGTAACTTTAGTAAAATGTTCGTTTAGAGGTCTCTGGTGCGTTATTTAATAATGTTATCAAAAAGTACATTTGTAGATTGTTCATGAAATATTTTTTTCCATATTGGACATGGCAAATTTAAAAATGTTACTACTTGTTTAAGAACGTTCAGAGAACATTTAAAAGTAGTGTTCCCATATTGTTTGCAAAATTATGAAATGCAGTGTTCCCTTAAAGAGATAGTTCACCCAAAATTGAAAATTCTGTCATCAGTTGATGGTAGCCATTGACTTCCATAGTATTTTTTATTTTTTTTCCCATACTATGGATGTCAATGGCTACCGTCAGCTCTTTGGTTACCAGCATTCTTCAAAATATGATCATCTTTTGTGTCCAGCAGAAGAACAAAACCTATACCGGTTTGGAACATCTTATGTAAATGATAACAGAATTAACATTTTTGGGGAAATATCACTTTAACGTTTACATACCCCAGAAAGAAACGTTTTTTAACACACATGTGACCCTGGACCACAAAACCAGTCTTAAGTGTCAATTTTTAAAAATTGAGATTTATACATCATCTGAAAGTTCAATGAATAATCTTTCCATTGATGTTTGTTAGGATCGGACAATATTTGGCTGAGATACAACTATTTGAAAATCTGGAGTCTGAGGGTGCAAAAAAATCTAAATATTGAGAAAATCGTCTTTAAAGTTGTTCAAATGAATTTTTAGCAATGCATATTACTAATAAAAAACGACGTTTTGATATATTTACAGTAGTAAATTTATAAAATATCTTCATGGAACATGATCTTTACTTAATATCCCAATGATTCTTGGCATAAAAGAAAAATCTATAATTTTGACCCATACAGTGTATTCTTGGCTATTGCTACAAATATACCCCAGCGACTTAAGACTGGTTTTGTGCTCCAGGGTCTCATATGTAATTGGGCATTTTGAACTTTTAGTGAACATTCTGAAATAATATTTTCATAACTTAATGGACCCTTTTCACAAGACTGTAATGACGTGTTTAAAGGTAGGCAGCATTGTAAATCCTCAAGTTTTTCATATTTGTATTATTATTATTTTTTTTTAAATGTATGTGCAATTATAACACTATTCTTTGTGTTATATTACCTTTGCATCAAATTACAAAAAAAACCCTAAAAACTAGTGAACGCTAATGCGAGGGTGCTTCTAATGCAGCATTGACAGTACATTTGACATCGTTCTCTCTTCTGACCGCCGTTATCAGTCTCTTAATTTTTTTCCCTTTTATTGAAAGACATGAAAACACTATCGTGGAGATTTTCTTTTGCTGTTTGAGCAAATGCAAAAAATATATTTGTGGTATTTTCCCATTCACTGCTCTTCAAATTAACCCAACTATGAGGACTTCCGCTGCTGAGAAACCCGGAAATGTGAAAAAGGTTCATGGGAATGTTAGCAAAATGCTCTTGGAACATATTTTTGTTTTTTGGGATAGAACTAGTACTGCTTTTAATGGGTCAAACTGACTCCGCTATTGGCTCGTAATGGCCAAATATCATTCCATATATCTGTCTGTGTGACTGTTTGAATTGAGCTCTCGCCTCATGTTTTGTAATCATGATATTTTGGCTTCACCGAAGCGCTCCAGGCGTCCCGTCCCAGAGGAGCCAGGTTCAGGAGGAGGATGCGTCTCAGCAGGAGGGTCATGTACAGATCATGTACTGTAAAGATCAGGTGTATCAGGAGGACGCAGAGTTCAGCATCGAAGAGCTCCGAGCGCAGCGATACTACAAATCTTTGAGCGGTACGTCCAGATGCTGCTAGACGTGCTTTAGTAAACATTCACATGTCATCATGGATTTGGGTCTGTTTGGTTATGTGCCTCAATCAAATGAAATTAAATCAGATTTTTGGTTTTGCCCAAATAGTGCCAAATAAGTCTTGGTCCAAGGTTATTATTATAGTAAAAATCAAAACCTGGGGATACTTTTCTTCTTTTTTTTTTTTTGTCTGGTTCAAATATCTAAACATTCTTAAGATATGTTTACTTGAGAATCAAAGTGACAAACAATATCTTGTTTTCTGAAAAATGTATCAGAATTATGTGAGTTTATGCTTTAAATAAGAAGAAATGAACAACAACAGCAACAAAAAAATGGAAAACAAGATTACTTTTCTGACCCCATTGACAGATATTTTGTCTGTTTTAGGTTTAAAAAACTCACTTAATCTATAAACTTCAGCTTGCTTTAATCATTTTCATTTAAAATGTAAACTGATGTACTAAAATAAATAAAACCAAACCAAAATAAAAACTGCATATAAAAAAGCACAACAAAAATTACTAAAACTAATTAATGTTTAAATGAAAACCGAAAGGAAAAGAAAAAAAAAACCTATATAATATAACTCTATAGTAATAATAAAAACTAATAGTATCTCAATGATACTAAAATAACACTGTCTTGGTCTTATTTTGCAGTAGCATTTATATATTTATCATTTTGTTTTCTGTTTTATCTTAGTTTTTATGTTTGTATTTTTTGATTTCATTTTAATTTTCAAATTTTAAATTGTCGTTTTTGTCTTTTAAAATGTATTTTTAATTTTGATTTCAGTTTTAGTTATTTTAGTACATCAAGTTAAACTAAATGAAAATGAGAGATGTTTTGGTAGCTGAAAAAAAAATTAATGTAAAAATGTTTTTGTTAATTTATTTTTATATGATTATAGTTTTAGTTAATTGTAATAATCCTGGATTAGACCGTGTAGCCATTGTAATTAGTTTTTCATGACTGTTTAAACGCACAGAAAGAGCCTCACACCTGAAGAAACTAAAGCAGGACCTGCAGCATCAGATTGAGGAGAAGCAGAGACTCCTTCAGCAGAGAGACCCGCAGGTACATCACCCGTTACACTCCGAGCGTGAGAAAATGATGACAGGTCGTTCAGTTTTGGGCAACTGGATGTTTAAAATGAACTTCCAGACACAACCATCATCAAATGTTGGCATCAGGTTCTGTGATTTTATCCGTTTGTCTAGATTGTTCATCAGGAGGCCGCTTCTTCCGTCCAGAAATCTGCAGGTTCCTGTGAATCTGACGCTGCTGTGGTGAAATCAGCTCAGGAGGAAGACCGTGTGGTTAGCAGGTCAGTTCTTCATTAGTCTGCGCTTTTCTTGGATTAGATTGAAGTTTTTAGACTGAAATATTTCACTTGTCTTTCTGCATGTTTTTCTCTGCTTGTGTCGTTCAGTAGAAGCTCAGTGAGGCGAGAGGAAGTGACGAATCACAGTGAGTCGTTGTTTTTCCTCTCATTTACATCTGTGCTATGCATTTATTAGCCATTGATTTGAGTAGTAAAAAGTGATCTGAGTGTAGCCTCTAATGTTGCATGAAGTGAACACTTGTTTGTGATGATTGTGTTTCAGGCGGAAGCGCCGCTAAACTGCAGAAAACAGCAAAACCTTTCACTGTTTTTGATGAGAATACACTGACAAATAAAACGTAACAAACACTCGATTGCTTTTCTTTTGTTAGTTTTGCTTGTTCTTTCACTTTTTTTCTTTTCGTTTTTTTCCTCCTTTCGTTTTTTTTTTCTTTTGTCCATTGTTTTGTTCTTTCTTGATTTCATTCATTCTTTTTCCTTCTTTCAGTCTTTCTTTTTGTTACTTTCTTTCCTATTTTTGTTGTTTTTCTTTCATTCATTCTCTTCCATTCTTTCTTTCGTTTTTTTCTTTTTCTCTCTCTTTGTATTTTCTCTTGCTCATTCTTTTTTCTTTCCTTTTATCTTTCCTTTCATTCGTTCTTTCTCTTTTTATTTCTTTTCTTACCTTTAATTTTTTTCTTTTTTTCAGTCCTTTTATTATCTCTCTTTCGTTTGTTCTATTTTGTTCATTCTCGTTTTTTTGTTCTTTCTTTCTCTCCCTTTTTTGTACGTACTGTTTTGCTCATTCTTTTTCTTTCCTTTTTTCTTTCGTTCATTCTCTTTTTCTTTTCTTTTAATTCGTTTTTCATTTTCTTTTCTCACTCCTTTTATCTTTCTTTCATTTTTGTTCTCTATTTTATTCATTCTTGTTCTTTCATTTTTTCTTTCATTTCGTTCGTTCTTTTTTTTCTTCTGTTCGTTCATTCTCTCTCTCTTTCTTTCTTTCTTTCTTTTCTTCTGTTCGTTCATTCTTTCTTTCTTTCTTTTCTTCTGTTCGTTCATTCTCTTTCTTTCTTTCTTTCTTTCTTTTCTTCTGTTCGTTCATTCTCTTTCTTTCTTTCTTTCTTTTCTTCTGTTCGTTCATTCTCTTTCTTTCTTTCTTTCTTTCTTTCTTTTCTTCTGTTCGTTCATTCTCTTTCTTTCTTTCTTTTCTTCTGTTCGTTCATTCTCTTTCTTTCTTTCTTTCTTTCTTTTCTTCTGTTCGTTCATTCTTTCTTTCTTTCTTTCTTTTCTTCTGTTCGTTCATTCTCTTTCTTTCTTTCTTTCTTTCTTTCTTTCTTTTCTTCTGTTCGTTCATTCTCTTTCTTTCTTTCTTCTGTTCATTCTTTCTTTTTCTTTTCTTCTGTTCATTCATTCTCTCTCTTTTTCTTTCTTCTGTTCATTCATTCTCTTTCTTTCTTTCTTTCTTTCTTTATTTTCTTCTGTTCGTTCATTTTCTTTCTTTCTTCTGTTCATTCATTCTCTTTCTTTTTCTTTCTTTTCTTCTGTTCGTTCATTTTCTTTCTTTCTTTCTTCTGTTCATTCATTCTCTCTCTTTCTTTTTCTTTCTTTTCTTCTGTTCTTTCTTTCTCTTTCTTTCTTTCTTCTGTTCATTCATTCTCTCTTTCTTTCTTTCTTTCTTTCTTTATTTTCTTCTGTTCGTTCATTCTTTCTTTCTTTTTTCTGTTCGTTCATTCTCCTTTCTTTCTTTCTTTCTTTCTTTATTTTCTTCTGTTCGTTCATTCTTTCTTTCTTTTTTTTCTGTTCGTTCATTCTCTTTCTTTCTTTCTTTCTTTCTTTTCTTCTGTTCGTTCATTCTCTTTCTTTCTTTCTTTCTTTCTTTATTTTCTTCTGTTCGTTCTTTTTCTTTCTTTTCTTCTGTTCGTTCATTTTCTTTCTTTCTTTCTTCTGTTCATTCATTCTCTCTCTTTCTTTTTCTTTCTTTTCTTCTGTTCTTTCTTTCTCTTTCTTTCTTTCTTCTGTTCATTCATTCTCTCTTTCTTTCTTTCTTTCTTTCTTTCCTTCTGTTCGTTCATTCTTTCTTTTTTTCTGTTCGTTCATTCTCCTTTCTTTCTTTCGTTCGTTCTTTTTTTTCTTCTGTTCGTTCATTCTCTCTCTCTTTCTTTCTTTCTTTCTTTTCTTCTGTTCGTTCATTCTCTCTCTCTTTCTTTCTTTCTTTCTTTTCTTCTGTTCGTTCATTCTCTTTCTTTCTTTCTTTATTTTCTTCTGTTCGTTCATTCTCTTTCTTTCTTTCTTTCTTTTCTTCTGTTCGTTCATTCTCTTTCTTTCTTTCTTTCTTTCTTTCTTTCTTTCTTTATTTTCTTCTGTTCGTTCATTTTCTTTCTTTCTTCTGTTCATTCATTCTCTCTCTCTTTCTTTCTTTCTTTCTTTTCTTCTGTTCGTTCATTCTTTCTTTCTTTCTTTCTTTCTTTTCTTCTGTTCGTTCATTCTCTTTCTTTCTTTCTTTCTTTCTTTCTTTCTTTTCTTCTGTTCGTTCATTCTCTTTCTTTCTTTCTTTCTTTTCTTCTGTTCGTTCATTCTCTTTCTTTCTTTCTTTCTTTCTTTCTTTTCTTCTGTTCATTCATTCTCTCTTTCTTTTTCTTTCTTTTCTTCTGTTCGTTCATTTTCTTTCTTTCTTTCTTCTGTTCATTCATTCTCTCTCTTTCTTTTTCTTTCTTTTCTTCTGTTCTTTCTTTCTCTTTCTTTCTTTCTTCTGTTCATTCATTCTCTCTTTCTTTCTTTCTTTCTTTCTTTCTTTATTTTCTTCTGTTCGTTCATTCTCTTTCTTTCTTTCTTTCTTTTCTTCTGTTCGTTCATTCTCTTTCTTTCTTTCTTTCTTTCTTTTTCTTCTGTTCGTTCATTCTCTTTCTTTCTTTCTTTCTTTCCTTCTGTTCGTTCATTCTTTCTTTCTTTCTTTCTTTTCTTCTGTTCGTTCATTCTCTTTCTTTCTTTCTTTCTTTCTTTCTTTTCTTCTGTTCGTTCATTCTCTTTCTTTCTTTCTTCTGTTCATTCTTTCTTTTTCTTTTCTTCTGTTCATTCATTCTCTCTCTTTTTCTTTCTTCTGTTCATTCATTCTCTTTCTTTCTTTCTTTCTTTATTTTCTTCTGTTCGTTCATTTTCTTTCTTTCTTCTGTTCATTCATTCTCTCTCTCTCTCTTTCTTTCTTTCTTTCTTTTCTTCTGTTCGTTCATTCTTTCTTTCTTTCTTTCTTTTCTTCTGTTCGTTCATTCTCTTTCTTTCTTTCTTTCTTTCTTTCTTTTCTTCTGTTCGTTCATTCTCTTTCTTTCTTTCTTTCTTTTCTTCTGTTCGTTCATTCTCTTTCTTTCTTTCTTTCTTTCTTTCTTTTCTTCTGTTCATTCATTCTCTCTTTCTTTTTCTTTCTTTTCTTCTGTTCGTTCATTTTCTTTCTTTCTTTCTTTCTTCTGTTCATTCATTCTCTCTCTTTCTTTTTCTTTCTTTTCTTCTGTTCTTTCTTTCTCTTTCTTTCTTTCTTCTGTTCATTCATTCTCTCTTTCTTTCTTTCTTTCTTTCTTTCTTTCTTTCTTTATTTTCTTCTGTTCGTTCATTCTTTCTTTCTTTTTTTCTGTTCGTTCATTCTCCTTTCTTTCTTTCTTTCTTTATTTTCTTCTGTTCGTTCATTCTTTCTTTCTTTTTTTTCTGTTCGTTCATTCTCTTTCTTTCTTTCTTTCTTTCTTTCTTTTCTTCTGTTCGTTCATTCTCTTTCTTTCTTTCTTTCTTTCTTTCTTTATTTTCTTCTGTTCGTTCATTTTCTTTCTTTCTTCTGTTCATTCATTCTCTCTTTCTTTTTCTTTCTTTTCTTCTGTTCGTTCATTTTCTTTCTTTCTTTCTTCTGTTCATTCATTCTCTCTCTTTCTTTTTCTTTCTTTTCTTCTGTTCTTTCTTTCTCTTTCTTTCTTTCTTCTGTTCATTCTTTCTTTCTTTCTTTCTTTCTTTCTTTATTTTCTTCTGTTCGTTCATTCTTTCTTTCTTTTTTTTCTGTTCGTTCATTCTCTTTCTTTCTTTCTTTCTTTCTTTTCTTCTGTTCGTTCATTCTCTTTCTTTCTTTCTTTCTTTCTTTCTTTATTTTCTTCTGTTCGTTCATTTTCTTTCTTTCTTCTGTTCATTCATTCTCTCTTTCTTTTTCTTTCTTTTCTTCTGTTCGTTCATTTTCTTTCTTTCTTTCTTCTGTTCATTCATTCTCTCTCTTTCTTTTTCTTTCTTTTCTTCTGTTCTTTCTTTCTCTTTCTTTCTTTCTTCTGTTCATTCATTCTCTCTTTCTTTCTTTCTTTCTTTCTTTATTTTCTTCTGTTCGTTCATTCTTTCTTTCTTTTTTCTGTTCGTTCATTCTCCTTTCTTTCTTTCTTTTCTTCTGTTCGTTCATTCTCTTTCTTTCTTTCTTTCTTTCTTTCTTTCTTTCTTTCTTTTCTTCTGTTCGTTCATTTTCTTTCTTTCTTTCTTCTGTTCATTCATTCTCTCTCTTTCTTTTTCTTTCTTTTCTTCTGTTCTTTCTTTCTCTTTCTTTCTTTCTTCTGTTCATTCATTCTCTCTTTCTTTCTTTCTTTCTTTCTTTATTTTCTTCTGTTCGTTCATTCTTTCTTTCTTTTTTCTGTTCGTTCATTCTCCTTTCTTTCTTTCTTTTCTTCTGTTCGTTCATTCTCTTTCTTTCTTTCTTTCTTTCTTTCTTTTCTTCTGTTCGTTCATTCTCTTTCTTTCTTTCTTTCTTTTTTTCTGTTCGTTCATTTTCTTTCTTTCTTTCTTTCTTTCTTTTCTCAGTCCATGTCTCAGTTGAATTAATTCTGCCTGTTTAATTTCTTGTTTGCACTTTCAGATCGTCTTCATCGAGCCGTAATTCTCTGAAGCTGCCCCCCTCGAGTCTGAAAGGGCCGAAGTCAAAAGCAGAGTTTGTCCCTGACAAAGTGAGATCAGAGCTCATTCAGTATTTGTGACGAATGTCCCAGATGTTCTCGTCAGTGGCAGTAATCGTGCGTTGGTTTGTTAGCAGGATGCGTCCGTCTCTCGCTCTGAGGAAGCCATCATCAACGGTCACTGGAATAAGACTCTGTGCCGGAGTCCGGACGACACGTGTGAATTCGCCCGCGCCACTCAGCTCGCCTCCACTCCGTCTGCTGGAGTCCAGAGGCCAAAAGCGTCTGAATCAGGACTGACGGAGAATCTGAGCCGAACGGCCCCAGAATCCACTAAAGCACCGAGCTTTAACACGACCGCTGAGGAGAAGAAGCTCAGGTACTTCAGTCTGACTCGTGTTCATTTACTGTCATTAAACTGCCTGGAAATATTCTTAATTGGCATTAAAATGTCATGTTATTCCTTTTTTTTTTTTTTTTTTAATGCAAAAACATACAATAGGATTAATTTTCTTCAATTAATTAATGTGTTATTAGTTGCTTATGTATTTTTTAATTTACTTTTTTTTTTTGGTATAATTTATTATTATTTATTTTTATTTTTTGGTAAAATATTAACATGCGCTTTGAATATTACAAGTTCTTTAGTAGTTTTGTGATATTTTCCCCAATATAGTGTGAAACTGCATTTGGGAATGGAGTGAATTATGTGGACTTATTTTAATAGGCAGATGCTTTTGTCTTTTATCGGCTTACATTGCATTCAGAGTATACCTTTATATCACTTCATGCATTCCATGTGCATCAAACCCATGGCTTCGGTGTTGCAAGTGCCATGATCTGCAACTAACATTAACGTGTAATTTATGTTATCTTTAAAGAACCATTCACGATGAGTTAATATCTCTCTTGTAATTTAGTTTTTCTGTGTTTTATGTTCCTAGTCCTATCCTAGAGATCAGTCAGGAGTGGGGTAGCACTAACTTTTCCCACAACTCCACGAAGCGCTTGAAGGAGCCTGAGATCAGCCGAGCCGCGGAGACGCCGGAGGAAGGTGGGAAATAAAGCTCACGCTTACAGTTCACTCACTCACGGCTCTGCAGTTTACACAGTCTCTCTCAGCCAGATCAGATCTGCTGGCTGTTTCTCTCCCGTTCCTGACCTGTAGTGTTTGTGGCCACTAGACGGCGCTAGTCTCAGACATTTGATGAGTTGCATTGTTTTTTCATGCGCTGGTCAGTTTTGAGATCATATGCTATTTAGGTTTTCATAACATGTCTTCATAGATGACAAGAATTTTGAATCTGGCTTTATCCAAATGTATGCATATTAGTGGATATTCAATTAGATCGTTAGATTTCTATTTCTGTTTTAGTTTTAGTGATTTTTCTGCTTCAGTTATTTGCCAGGGCAACATTTACATTTTTTTTTTTTTTTGATGTAATGCTTATTTTTTATTTCAGTGTTATTTTCAATTAAGCATAGTATGTTTTGGTTTCTGTTAACATTAACAACTCTGATATTTACATCTGACTCTATATTTATTATGAGATATACATTTTTACTCCACTGTATTTATGCTTTTTGTGTGTGTATTTTCTTGTATTTCTTATTTATTCACTGACACATTTATGATTGTCTTATTTAATTTACTGTCTTATTTACTTTTATATTTTTAGTTTTTTTTTACCTGGTTTTATGCAATGTTAAGATTTCTGCTCTGGAAATGTATGCAAATTCATGCATATTTAATTTGATATATATATGCATATTTCATTAGATATTATCAAATTAAATATGCATGAATTTGCATACATAGTTTAACAAAAAAAAGTTCATTTTAATTTTATTTTGCCTTTTAATGCACACACATTGATTACTCTCAGCATATAAGAGCTTTTGTAAATGATATAATAGTTTATATTATTACATTATCTGTAAAGTATATCCATTTTTCCCAGATATCTTCTGATGTAGCGTCTTTTTAATGTGTGTGTGTGTGTGTGTGTGTGTGTGTGTCAGCAGTCACAGAGTCGGAGGACGTCTGTGGTTTAAGCGTCAGATCCCGGTTGTTTCATCAGGCAGACGTGACATCATTCTCCAACTTCCAGCGGAAAACCGGGCGTCTGCCGGACACCAGCGGGGACGAAAACCTGTGTCTCGGTATCCGGAAAACTCCTCCATCATCACAGTCGAGTTTTTACAGTAACTTGTTGTCTCAGTCGGTGTTTCCCAACCTTTTTTCTACCGTGGCACAGTTTTGATAAGCTCTTTTTCAAACATCAGTTCTTTATTTATCCTTGCATTGTGAAGAAGTTAACTTCTGTCTTCAAACTGCGCAGCACTTCATTCTGAACGAGTTAATGAGGTTTGAGGATCCAGTGGCGTTATGAGGTTTAGTCACGCTCCTTTGAATGCTTTTCATTGGTTAAATACTTGTAAAACCCACAAATTGACTTGACGATGAACACTAGTGTGCCGCAGCGCAGTGGTTGGGAAACACTGGTCTAAGAAATGTTTAATAGTGAATTCTACACACTTCCAGATGGAGAGGTGTTGGTTTACTGCGGTAAGATGGAGACGCTGAAGGACTTTACCCTGTACTTCTCCGGCACCGCTGCTGTCTTTCTGAAGGTGACACACGTGAAGCATCTGTTTTAGGGCCCTAGATAGTGCTCAGCGCTCACTGTGTTCAAACTACTGCTTGATGATGGCAAATGAGATGTACATCTGCTGAGAATAAATACAGAATTATTTACTTGTATATTTACACTTATTTATTTAGTATTATATATTTACCAGTATTATTTTTATATTATTTATACACTTTCATAGTATTTATTAATATTTGGAGTTTTTTTAAAATATATTTTCAGTTTTTTTAATTTTTATTTAAGTTTTAGGAATTATGTGCTCTGTCATTTATTATGTGATACATCATATATTTTTTTTATAATATATATATTTCTATTTAGCTGTAATTTCAACTTTAACTTTTATTGCAATTGTAGTAATTTTAGTACTTCAGTTATTTGCCTAGGCAACATTTCTAACTTTTATTTGCTTATTGTTTTTAGTGTAGTTTTTCATCTAATATTTATTTTATTTCAGCTTAGTTTCAATTACCAAAACACTTATAATAGTTTGTTTCAGTTAACAATAACAATATTGATCATTACTATTTACTCTGTATTTATGCTTTACATATTTTCTTATATTCCTTTTTTTTACTCATTTATGTAGTTGTATTTACTGTAATAAATAAATGTACTTTTATTGTATATTTATTTACTCTTGTTTGATATATTTTCTTTTACTCTTTTGTATTTATGCTTTATTTATATATAAATATGTTTATATATTTTCATGTTTCTTATTTACTGTCATAATGCTCTCTGTGTGTATATATATATATATATATATATATATATATAATATAATTATTTTATTTTTTTAATTCTATTTATTTTCCTGTATTTTTATATTCTATATTTATGATTTACTAAAATATTTTTATATATATATTTAAATATATTTCACTCTTACTCTTTATTTATATTTATTTGTTTTATATATAATTATAAATAAATAACTTTATTTATTTATTTTATTTTTTGTGATTTGCGGTTTATCCTCTTTTTTTCTCGTGTAACAGGTGGATTGTTCCGGAGTGCCGTGGGATTTCTTCATCAGCTCACAGCTCAGATCTCGACGGTCTCGTGATGAACCGGACGGTGCCGTCCAGATCTGCTGTTATGTGTTTGAGAACGGCTGCATGACTCTCTGGAGGATTCCTCACGGAGACACCGTTCAGGTTCGGCTCGTTCAGATTCCTCCTAAACCTCCGCGTTCACGTGTCAAACTCAGTCGAACTCTTGTCTTCATCTCTCCGCGTGCAGGATCGTCTCGCCGGGCCCATTGCTGGAGACGATGTTTCTCTGTTAGTCGTTCTGTTGCTGGAGTTGGTGAAACAGTTTCATTCCTGTCGGGTGGTTCACGGAGGCCTGAAGCCAGAATCGCTGTATTTTTACCTGAGGTACGTGAATGAAACGCATGCACACGCAGGAATGTGATGGATGCCGTTTCTGTTGATGCTTGTTTCTGACCTGGTCTTCCTGTATTTGTGTCCGCAGCGGCATCACAGCGCTAGATTTCTCAAACTCGGTGGATCTGCAGCTCCAGACTGACGTCACTACAGCACAAGCTCTTCCTTCTGCTCAGAAATACATCCAGCAGGGTCTCCTGTCGCCTTCTGCCTCACCTTATCAGGTACATTCATCCCTCTTTCCTCTTTCCTTCTCATACTTATTCATTCATTATAAATTCTTATAATTTATTAGTATTATTTTTAATTTTTTTATATAATTTATTATGAAGTAGTTAACAAATGAACTATATTGTAAAGTGTTATATAATTTTATTTATACATTTTTAATATTTATGTATTTGTTTTTTAATTTTGTATTTTATTTGTTTTACTTTTTATATATTTTAATTTTATATATTTGTATTACACTTAAATATTTATATTTAGCATTTATTATTATTTGGATAAATTTAAAAGATTTTTATATATTATGTGTGTGGGTATTTATTTATTTAAATTTTTGCACGTTTTTATTTGTATTTATATATTGTTATTTTTTTTTTTTGCTTTTATTTACTTTTTTTTTTTTTTTTTGCTGTTTTTATTTAATTTTTAATAATTTATTTTTATGTTCAGTCTGCTGTGGGTTCAGGATTATTTCATGCTGAATATTTCATTTCACTGTAAAATGTCCCATTAAATAATTGAAATGCATTGTGAACGCTGTCTCATGGTGAATTTCAAATGCAGTAGTGAATCCTCTTTAGAGAATAATCAAATGTGTAAAAAGCAGTAATTTTTGCATTTAATTTCTGTGTTTCTGCTCTCTTGCGACAGGTCGATCTGATCGGCGTTGCAGAAGTCGTGCACATGCTGCTGTTTAATCGTCCGATGAAAGTGAAGCAGGAAAACTCGGTCTGGAGTTTAGATGAAGGATCTGGATCTCAGCACAGGTACCAGCAGCATCTCATAGTACAGAAAAACATATTCAAGCCATGTTTCACCCCCAAATAAAAAAAAACATACAGAGAATTATATTATTTTTTTAAAGGTTTGACAAGTAACACTTTCATGAGAATAAAGCACATTTATTTGGGAATTTTCATCATTGTAATAAAAAAAAATTTGTGCACATCTTTTATAATATTTGTTGTGTTCTTTAGCTTATGCAAATTATATGTCACATTTAATGTAATATTAATAATGCGGATTTTGGGACTTTTTAAATGTTTTTTTTTTTAAATGTTTTTTAAATAGTTTTAAAATAAAAACAACAATAGTAGATATTGTAAATGTATTTATTATTATATTATTTCAGGTGATTTTTGGGGTGAAATGTGACATTTTTGTGAGTTGAACATGTATGCAGGTGAAGTATTTGATCAGATGAATGTGAGACGAGCTCCTCTTGTTTTGTGTTGTTTTTTCAGCGTTCCCGTCGAGTCTTTATGGAAAGACTTTTTCCGCATGATTTTGAATCCAGAACAAAAGTCTTCGGAGCTGGTTTTGTCTGAGCTCGTCAGTAACGTGAGGAACAGCTTATGAAGTCAAGCTTCACTCATTTGTTGTAAAATAACAGCAGCAGCAGTGCATATGAACTGGTGGCTATAAAATTGATCTTATATAAATATATATATTGCTTTTTATACACATTTAATAAACATTTTTTTACAAACGTAAGTTTGGGTGTGTTTTTTTTCATTAATAACAGAAATGAAGAAAATCTGAATTTAATCTCATCAGTTGAGGCTGTGTGAAAGTTACAGTCATTGAGTTGATCATTTTTATGAATGAGAGGTTGTGGCATGTTATGAATAAAGGGTGTATGACACTATAATAACAACAACTGCTTTTGATTAAAGAAATGCTGCTTAATGCATAATTAAAATATTAAACATACTTTAAAATAGATTTAATTCAACTAAGAAAACAGTCAAATATTATTTAAAAAATAATTAAAATAAACCGAATAATATAAATAGTAATAAATTATTTGTAAAAAATTTCCACTAGATGATTTTTTTTTTTTTCCATTTATTTTTATTTATTTATTTTGGGCCCATATTGTGCATCCAAATTATTTGACCTCTTTGAATCTCCGTTATTAAATTCATGTTGCTTTAGAAACCTGAAAATCAAAGCACTAATCATCCAAATGATTTAAATCATTGACTCACATTCTGCTGTTTGACAATTAACTGAATGAATCACCTTTAAAACAGTAATTATTTAGTTAATTCAAACTCTCTTTTCACGATTGCGTTTTTTTTTTATTGCACTTTACAATAAGAGCTTGTTAATTAATATTAGTGAAATCTAAAAATAATAATGAGGATCACATTACCGTTAAATGCATGCATAAAATGCAACTGTTCATTGTTAGTTCATTAATAAATGCTTGAAGTATTTTTCATTGTTAGCTAATGCAGTTAACAAATGGAACCTTACTGTAAAGTGTTACTCATTTTTTTTAAATGCTTAAAAGATTATAGGATCATATCAGCCATAATCTTAAGCAACACCAACAAAAAAACGCACGGAAGCAATGTCATAAAGCAGAATGTGTCAGCTGTGATGAACAGCACAGGTGTCTGGACTCAGGGTCCTCTGTACTGTACTGTACTGTACGTGAGTTAATGTTTGACCTCCACAGGGAGGAGTTCACAGCTCTTTTGCTAGTGAAATGACTTCAGTCTCCAGTGCAGGAAAGATTGTGACGAGGAGTAACACACCCGGACACCTGCGGGGTAAGTGGCTTGTGAATTTACTCAGAATAGCGTACAGTGCTGCTCTTTCTGCTGCGTGTGTACTTCAGTATTGTTTGTATCACCTGAGCCGTAAACACCGTGTGATTGATCGCGCAGCCCTTAAAAACTGATCTTTAGCAAACATCTGAAACTTAGAGAATATTATACACACAGCTGCTTACACACAGCCCCATTGTTAATGGGGGGAAAGCTTTTTGGCAGTATTATGGGATGTGCTCCATGAATGGATAAAGTTTTAATTGTTTTAAATCTGTAAGAATAGACTTATTGTGAAGACGTTTCATCGGTTTGCATTCAAAATCTGTGTAACTATTTTTACATTCTGGGTCTGTTTGGACCTTAAAATTGTTATTTTATAAAACAGTCTTAACATTTAAAATATTTGTCAGCTAAAACTATATTGTGTCTAATCGGCAAACTCTCATTGTTGGGCAAATGTGAACATTTTTACGTTCAAGCTTTGAATATTAATTGAATATTGCTTTTTTGTTAATGGAGAAATTGAGAAACTCTTTGAAATTTCAAATTATGCGAGTTACACCAAATAAATCCATAATAATAATAATAATAATAAAATAAATAATAATAATGCAAATATAAGACTTATACGAATATGAGAATTGCCACTATTATCTCATTGGAATTATATTTCTTTGACTTTATAATTTCTCAAAAAGCAGCCCAAATTTATAAAACCTGGGCTACATATTTATTTCTAATAAAAGAATGTAAGTTTTACTCTGAAAAGTTTTGAAAGAAAACAAATCTGTTTTACTTGCACGGAGAAAAGTCTAAATGTATTTTACAAAAGCTTTTTGACACCGATATGTGACCCTGGAGCACAAAACCAGTCATAAGGGTCAATTTTTTGAAATTGAGATTTAAACATCATATGAAAGTTGAATAAATAATCTTTTCATTGATGTATGGTTTGTTAGGATCTGACAATATTTAGCTGATATACGAGTCTTTGAAAATCTGAAATCTGAGGGTGCAAAAAAATCTAAATATTGAGAAAATCGCCTTTAAAGTTGTTCAGATGAAGTTCTTAGCAATGCATATTACTAATCAAAAATTAAGTTTTGATATATTTACATTAAGAAATTTACTAAATATCTTAATGGAGCATGATCTTTACTTAATATCCTAATGATTTTTGGCATAAAATAAAAATGGATCATTTTGAGCCATACAATGTATTTTTGGCTATTGCTACAAATATAGCTGTGCTGCTTATGACTGCTTCTGTGCTGCAGGGTCACTTATAACTTAATAACCGAATGCATTATGAAGATTAAATAACAGTAGAATCCACTGAACTTCACTACACTTCAGTCCCTCACAGCCTCATTTTCAAATTAAATATGACGCTATACCCTGGTTAAGGTCTATATGGATTTTCACATAATGATAATAACGCAGAGAAACGATATCCTTGGAATCATGTTCAGAATGATTTCTCCAGCTGAAGAACATTGACAGACAATCAGAATCCACTTCACTTTAAAAAAAAAAAAGCGTGCATTTAAAACAGCATTGAATCTGGCTTGGTTTCCTCCTGAAGCGCATCAGATGCAGCATGTCGCTGCAGATCTTCGACACGTTTACACATCAAGGGCGTGCCACAAATTCTTCAGCGGTCCAGAACTCCTTCATGCTGCAGTTCTTCCTCATAGTCGACTTCCTCCGAGTAATTGGCTTTTGTTGTTTTGGAAGTTGTTTCCGGGGACTGGAATCCAAGAAATAAGCCCAACACTGTCCTGTTTCGGTAAAAATCAAAGTTTATAAAATGTCAACAGCAATGCAAAATGCTTTGATCTCATATTTGATTTCATGTTTATCAATCAGCATTGCATTATGTGTTTGGATCATTTCAATCTCATCTTACTAAGACATATTATTGCGGATATAGAGTGATATTTAAGTATCTGCTACTGTTATAAAGATCTCATTGATTTACGTTATATGCATCAGTTTTTGTCCATATAAATATCAGCATCTGCATCAAATTGCATAAGACTTCCTCCATATTTTCACTATATTAGATTATATAAGTAATCCTGATGGATCAAATATGACAGTCAGCAAAAAAACACAAATGCACACTATTGTTCAATGGTTTCAATACACTTTTCTATTAATAAATATATTTCACTTTTTTCTGTCTATGATTTCACGCTTTTTTTTTTTTTTTTTAAACATTAGCTGTAATTTTGTACATGCAGGACTCATTTACAGTAAATATTCTATTCTTATCATGTGCTTCTCTGGAAAACTCGGTCAGTTGTGTAAATATTTGTATAATGTCTTTAACTGATTGCTAGCTACTTGTTAATTATAATAACCATGTGACTGTACATCACCTCTCATAAGAACCCAGTAGCAAACTTCATTACTGTTGAAATTAAATGAAATTATTGTTCTTTTGGGAATTAAATAGACATTATTTGACAAACAGAGAGTAGCACTTCTAAATGAATGTGGATAGCAGCTGAGCAAATCTGAGCACAATTACACTCGTGGTGTTCCCAGTTAAAAATGACTGGCGTAGTAAAAATTGCTTGTGATGCTAGGCTATATTATCACAAAATATTGGATGCAATACTTTTATCCACTTGTTTTCTTTCTTTCAGTTAGCACAGGTTTTGTTGGAACTGGTTGATCGCCGGTCTCATTGATCTCAGTTTTTCAGTGACTATTGTCAGTTATTCACAAATAATGCCTTTTTCACTCATAAACTGAGGTGCATGAGCTCAAATCAATGAGGCTTACGATCAATCAGTTCCAAAAAGAAAAAACAAAACTTGTGCCAATTGAAAGAAAACAAGTTGACAAAAATATTGAATAAAGATTTGGTGATAATATAGCATAATGAAAGATTTACAAGCAATTTTTGTAAGCGGGTCATTTTTGACCCGGAACACCAACATAGTGGGGGGAAATCCCAGACCAATATTACATAATATTTACAAACAATTTTTTGTAGGCGGGTCATTTTTGACATGGAACACCACAAGTGTAACAAGGTGGGGGAAACATCCCAAAAAAAGTATAACATTTTTTTGTAAAAACAAGGGTTTTTATACCAAGTTTTAGTCCAATGTGGTAACAAACTAGCATTTTCATTTTTTAAAAAGACTGAACACAAGATTTGGTGATAAAAGTGCATAACAAGTCATTTTTAAAAGGCTGGTCATATTTTGGAACTGGTTGGTCATAGGTCTTACTGATCTCATTGAGTTTAATTAAATACTGTCAAAATTATCCACAAATAATGCTTTGTTCACTCAAAAACTGAGGTGCATGGGCTTAAATCAATCAAATCAGGCCTATGATCAACCAGTTCCAACAAGAAATGCAATAATTGAGAGAAAACAATTTGACAAAAAGATTGCATGAAAAAAATTGGTAATAAAATCCCCCAAAAAGTACAATAATTACCAAAACATTTTGGTTAGTTGTGTGAGCAAAGTCATCGCATTAACTAGCATTTTCATTTTTCAAAAAGACTGAATCCAATATTTTTACAATAATATCGCATAATGGGAGATTTACAAGTCATTTTTAAAAGGCTGGTCATTTTTTATTTAACGCTGGTCTCATTTATATCAGTTTTTGAGTGAATATTGTCAAAATGACCTAGAAATTATGCTTTGTTCACTCAAAGGTGCATGGGCTCAAATCAATGATGCCTACGATCAACCACTTCCAAGAAGAAATGCAATAATTGTGCTAACTGAAAGAAAACCTATTTACCAAAAAATTGCATAAAAAAAAAAAAATTGGTAATAAAATCCCAAAAAGTACAAATATTTGGTTAGTTTGGTTAGTTGTTATACCACGTGTCAGCAAAGATACTAGGTTTCCAGTGTCATAGCATTAACTAACATTTTGAATTTTCAAAAATACTGAATCCAATATTTGGTGATAATATCGCATAATGGGAGATTTGCTAAAAATTTTAAAAGGTGGGCCATTTTTGACCAGAAACGCCAAATTAGGTAAAGGATTTCCAGCACAGCAGACGTCTGAGATCTGGTATATGATGTTTCTTTCTTCTAGGTTGCTCCTTATGGAAGTGACTAAACCCTTGTGTATCTCTGGCCACTTTAACGCCCTGCAGCACACTAGAAGTCTGTAATGTGAGTGACTCAGCGTGGATAGAGACGCTCCCAAACCCTCAGAACATGCAGCAGCACGCAGATCTACATGTTCCAGTGTGTGTATGTGTGTGAGACCTTCACGAGCCCTGCTGCGATCCTCAGGTAGGACCGAAAGCCTCTCTTTCTGTCTTGATTTTCTCACTCTTTTCCAAGTGAAGCTGCTGGTTCTGGATGGTGCTGGTCTTTGTTTTGGTGACTAAAGACCAGAAAGGCAAGGTTAGGACAGGTGAAGGATTGAGGAGGTCGAGCTCTTGAAGAACATGTGGTTTTAGACAGAGGTGAGTGGCTTTGTCCTCGTCTTTCCGGTTCTCTGGGGCCCGAGCGTTTCCATTCACTTCTAATGCTGTCAGACAGCCGTTATCAGCCACAAAAGTGCTTCAGTTTCTCTTGTTCTGCTGCCAGGGTCAAACATGCAACTCGTCCGGGTCATATTTCACCCCAAAAACTGACTGAATAATTGACTTTAAATGATTTAAAGGACATGAAACGTGTCTAAGACCGTCAGGATATTTTCCTGACCAGATTTTCATGACAATTAAGCTCACAATTAATAATACTATAATGGAGAAAAACAATGATGTTTTAGTTGCATGTATACAGTGTCATAGATATACCATTATAGGTTTTATTAATATTTTGAATTTGTTTTCATTTTTATACTTTCTGTTTTCATTTGAAGTTATAGTCATTTTGTTGTTGTTGTTGTTGTTGTTGTTGTTGTTTTGTCCTTTTTATTTTTTTAATGTCTGTATATAATTTTATATCAGTTTCTGTTTGTTATTTTAGCATATAAAGTTACATTTTATTAAAGATTTAGTAATTTTGTTGTTTTTATGACTTTTATTAGTCTTTTTAAAATATTTTTTTATTTCAATTTTAGCTATTTTAGTACTTAGTTAAATTTTGTTAAAGTTTTAGTAATTTTGTTGTGTTATCGTCATTATTATTACTGTTTGTAATATCTTAATTAATTAATTAATTAATATTTTAATTATTTCAGTTTTATGTGTAATTATTGTAGTACTTAAAGTAACATAAAATTAGACATTTTTTTATTTTTACTTTATTTCAGTTAACGTTTATTTTATTTCAAGTAACAATAATATATATATATATATATATATATATATATATATATATATATATATATATATATATATATATATATTTTTTTTTTTTTTTTTTTTTTTTTTTTATGGTTTTAGTTATAATTTTAGTTTTAGTTAATTCTAATAACCCTGGGTAGCATTTGCTGTCCTGATTTCAGTTTATAGTGAGTTAAATCAAGATTGTTTAACACTATTTTGTTTATTTAAGACAAGAAATTAATTGCATTAATGAAAATAATTGAGAATAATAGAAATTAGAGGGGAAAACTCAAAATTAAAACATCCAGTAATGAGAATTTTGAGAGAAAATTGTTGGTTTCTTGCTTGTTTGATTTTCTCTTGGGTTCAAATGTTGATCAGGCTGCACAAAACCAATGCATAAAAATGTAGGAGTTGTGTTAAGGCTGATCTTTTGCTTGTCTAAACAGAGCGTGACATTCCTGGACATGGATTTTGCATGAACTTGGTCTTGATGAAGAGGAGAAACACTTAAGGTGATTTCTAATGCTTTCTTTAACTATATAACAACTTATAACTTATATTGGAGATTATCATCTCTCTGGAGGCACCTCATGTCAAGACGTTTTCTAGTAATTCTAGTATTTGTGACTTTACATTCTGCAATTGCATCTTAAAATCAATGAATATTGATTTCTTCTTTTTTATGTCTATTCACTTTTTTATTTCTCGAAATTAGGTTAATTTATGAATATTATGCCTGCAAGATTTTGCAAATGTTGCAAATTCAACTAGTCAAGTGACGAGCAACAAGGTTATTATAGTTAATAAAATATTAAAACTTAAAAATATAAAAAAAATTAAAATTTTCATTTAAAATAACTAAAACTGAAACTGAAACAAAAGTAAGAAAAATATATAACATTACAACATAATAAAACATTTTTTTTTTAAACTAATAAAAATCACACAAAATGAATTATTAAAACTTAAAATGAAAATTAAAACAGAAAATATTAAAAAAATAAAATAAAAACGCATTAAAAATATGAATAAAAAACGATAAAAATCCCTAAATGATATTAAAATAACACATCTTTTAAAACAGCATCTTATTACAAGATATTATGTCAGTTTAATGGGAAATTATAAGAAATACAATCACAAGGATGTCACAAAAATCCTTATAGTCCCAGTGTTGCATCAATATTTTCTGGTTTAATAGAAAATAATCATCTATCTTATTTTCCTGGTTCTGTGTTTCGTGTGTTGTTTGGATGGCTAACAGTTACAAAGTCCAAAAGCTTGTGACAGTTCCAACCCTGGTCATGAAACCCTTAACCAGTTTGGTGACTGTAAATGAATCTGCGGATGAATTAGAGGCAGGGCGTTTCTGCAGGTAATGTGACACATACAGTATCTGCATGTGTTTGTGTGCTTGAGTTTCCTCAGCTGCAGAGGGCAAGAGTCTCCATAAGAAACATTATATCTCAGAGTGTCATAAAGTGTTTGTCAAGCGTCAAAAAAAGGAAAATAAGACTGCATTGTTAAAAACATGTTATGCACTGAAAAACATTTGATGCAATTGCTAGATTGCTTGAAAATCTCACAAGTAATTACAAAGAAATGGTAAGCAACGCGTTGAATTTAGCATATTCCAATAATGTAGGCATTCAGGGTTCAGGCTGATTTTCTTCTTTGAGAGCGCTGTGAAAAACACTGACATAAAAATAGATGTTTATGCATGCACATTAAGAAATCTCAATGTCCAGCTACACTGTAAAAAAAAATCCGTAAAATTTACGGTAAAAAAACGGCAGCTGTGGTTGCCGGGAATTCTACCGTAAAATATATGGTAGCAACGTTTTAGGTTTTAACTTAAATTTACAGTTAAATACCGTAATTTCATTAACTGATATAATGTTAATATACCAACATATGGAAGTACTGAAATCTGTTTTGTACCTTTGAAATACACTGATAACCACCAGATGCAGAAGGAGATGAGAAAGTCACATGATGAACCAAAGCCCATCACAAGCTGCTTTTAAATAATAACATATATAGAAGGTGCACAGTGTCATTCACACAAACACTAAACACCCTCATGGTGAGACTCATTAAACACTAAATGTAACCCAAAAACACTAAATGTAACCCTAATAAACATAACTGATAAGAAAAAACTAAGAAACCTAGTTATTTCAAAGAAAAAACATCAAATTCAAACAAAATTTGAAATGCAATGCAGGGAATTCTGGGAACGTCAATTTTTCCCTGTAAATTTTACATTATTTTTCACTTCCAAAAGCGGTATTTCACCGCAAAATTGTCTAAAATGTCCATTACAGTTTTTCACCGTATATATTAGGGGAACTTACTGTTAACCATTTAACAGGTTTTTACCGTAGCTTTTTCACAGTTTTTTACCGTTAAAATCACGGTAATTTTTTAAAGTGTAACAGGGAATGTTCTCACAATGTTCTTGCAAGGTTTTCTCAAAGTAATGAACAAACGTTCTTTTATTTCAAATGTAACGTTAATAGAATGTTCGTTCAGGCATTTAATAACCTTTCTGAAGATAAAATGCATAAAATGTTGTTTATATTGTTGTGGTCGTTAAGCAGTTCTTTATTGTTATTTATCTGATGTAGTAAGTAAAAGTAGCATTTTGTGGAAGCGCTGTCTTTTTGTTGAACTTAACATATATATATATCATTCATTGAACGTTTTAGTTGATGTTCGTCTAATGTTTTGTAAATGTTATTACTTGTTTTAAATATTACACTTGTTTCAGAATGTGTTTAAAAAACATTCAAATGTAACGTTTCCATAAAGTTTGCAAAATGTTCATATATAACCATATATATATGCACATTCACATATAACCAAGAAAATGCGTTTTTAAAATATGAAAAAAAATCTGGAGTTTGGCTGTTTAGATATAATGTTTTCATAACTCGCTGGGAACACTGGCATAACATTCTTCGAATGTGTTTTCGTTAGCTAGCCACTTGTACGACACAAACTTTGCACATAATGTAGTTTCTCAAGGTTCTTTCAAAGTTATGAACAAACATTCAAGACTTTATAGAATTTTTAATAATAATAATAGAATTTTCATTCAAAGTTATCTGGTGTTTAACAATGTTCTAAAAACATTAGCATAAAAGCATCATTTATATGTCGTTCAAGTAACATTTTAGTCAACGTTAGTGTAACGTTTTTTTTTTACTGTTTCAGAACATTCAAGACATTCATAACTAATGTTCCCATAATGTTATCTGGCCTTTAATAATGTTTTATAAACGTTATCTTAAAAACAATATTTATGCATCATTAATGTAACGTTTTCCTGAAATGTTTTAGTGGATGCTTGTCAACGTTTTTTGAGCGTTATTGTTTTAAATGTTACTAATTCTTTCAGAATGTTCAGAGAACATTTAAATGTAACGTTCCCATAATGTTTGGAAAGTGATAAAACTGATTCTTCCCTGAAAAGCTGCATGCAACCAAGAAAATACGCTTTTTAGAAAACTGGACGTTTTGACTGTTCACGGAACATTCAGAAATAATCTTGTAATGCAAATTATTTATATATATATATATATATATATATATATAATGCAAAGTTCATATATAAACAAAAAAAGCATTTTTAACACATTTTTAAAAACTGAACGTTCTTTGAACATGTTTTTGTTAGCTGGGGACAAACTTAACATTCTGAAGTGTTGAACAAATGTTCTTCTAATAACTTTAATAGAACTTCGTTCAAAGTTATCGCGTTTAATAATGTTCTAAAAACATTTGCATAAAAATTTGTGCTGTCAAACGATTTATTGCATCCAAAATATAAGTTTTTGTTTACATAATATATGTATGTGTATTGTGTATATTTATTATCTATGTATAAATACACACACATACAGTATATATATTTTGAAAATATTTACGTTTATACATTTATATATCCATATTCTTTTATTTTATATAAATATATTTAATATATTGAAACATAACATATTTTTCTTAAATATATACATGCATGTGTTTGTATTTCTGTATACATAACAGTACACTGTAAAAAAAAAAATAGTTGTTTCAACTTAAAATAATTTGTTACCACGCTGACTTCAACTAAAATATTTGAGTTGTCCCTTAAATTAACATTGAGTAACTTAAAATTTCAAGTTGACTAAACTAAAAAAAAATAAGTCAGCGGGGTAACAAATTATTTTAAGTTGAAACAACTTTTCGAAACATATTCGAAATATATTATGTAAACAAAAACATGGATGCAATTAATCGTTTGACAGCACTTTTAAAAATGTTATGTCAACATTTATGGAACGTTTTTAATTGTACATTGTTACTACTTGTTTTAATACGTTCAGAAAACATTCAAATGTAACGTTTCCGCAATGTTTGCAAAATGATCGAATGGAATGTTCCTTTAAACTGCATTTTAACAAAACCGGACGTTTTAAGAACTTTAACAAATAATGTTTTCATAACTCACTGGGAATGTCAGCAAGATGTTAGCTGGCCATAAAAAAGACAGTAGTTTCTCAACTTTGTCCTAAAGGATATGACTTGGTAAATGAGTAAACATGGCAAAAATGGGCGTTCCTGACCTGTTTAATGTTGTGTACATGCATTTTGGCTTAATAAATAGTATGCAATAGTTGCATAAATATCTGCACACCCCTAAAGTCAGGTTTTCATGGATAAACAAGCCCTTGTTGTTATAACTAGTGCTTTTGTTGCTGGCATCTGATCCATCCTGGCATGTCGAGATGTAGGTCATGAATGCTCTCATGTCACGACGTGCTTCAGGAAGAGTTTCTTCACCATCTCCACATCATCAGCATGTGTACACGCTCCTTGTCTGTCATGTGTTTCCCTCCACACCCGCTGATCAAACAGCACAATGACTGCGTTTCATTTCCTCGCTCATTTATTGTGTTTCTGTGCTGATCAGGGTCTGCTGAGAGACGAGATGAATGAGCTGAACTGAGGGGAATCAAACACAAATCCACAGGTAAGAGCGGCTGATGTCACGTCTGCTGGAACTCATGCAATAGAAACAGGCTTTCTATGTTAGTTCATTTGATGTATTCTAAAAAAAAATATATATATATATATATATACTGTATATACAGTTGAGGTCAAAAGTTCAGAATCTGCAAAATGTTAATTATTTTACCAAAATAAGAGGGATCATTGTTTATTTAGTACTGACCTGAATTTTTTGTGAAGATATTTCACAAAAAAGACGTTTGCATATAGTCCACAAGAGAAAATAATAGTTGGATTTATAATAATGACCCTGTTCAAAAGTTTTCATCCCCTTGATTCTTAATACTGTGCTGTTAGCTGAATGATCCACAGCTGTGTTTATTTGTTCAGTGATAGTTGTTCATGAGTCCCTTGTTCGTCCTGAACAATCCTTCAATCCTTCAGCTCCCACAAATTCTTTGGTTTTCCTGCATTTTTGTGTATTTGAACCCTTTCCAACAGTGACTGTATGATTTTGAGATCCATCTTTTCACACCGAGAACAACTGAGGGACTCATACGCAACTATTACAGAAGGTTCAAATGCTCACTGATGCCGGAGCATCCGGGGCGTGAAAACTTTTGAACAGAATGGAGATGTCTACATTTTTCTTATTTTGTCTAAATATATATATATATATATATTATTTTTGTTATTTATTTTTCCATTTAGTACTGCCCTTCAGAAGCTAAAAAAGATACATGTTTCCCAGAAGACAAAATAAGTTAAATTTACCCTGATCTTTAAATTCTAAAAGTTTTCACGCCCCGGCTCTTAATGCATGGTTTCTCCTTCTGGAGCATCAGTGAGTGTTTGAACCTTCTGTAATAGTTGCGTATGAGTCCCTCAGTTGTTCTCAGTGTGAAAAGATGGATCTTGTGATCATACAGTCACTGTTGGAAAGGGTTCAAATACACAAATGCTGAAAAACCAAAGAATTCGTGGGAGCTGGAGGAATTTTCTGAACCCTAACCCCGTGTAAAATATATTATTCAGGTCAGTACTGAATAAACAATAACATGCGTTTTGTATTATCCCTCTTATTTTGGTAAAATAATTAACATTTTGCCAATACTGAAGGGGGGATATGAACTGTATACACTGTATATTTATATGTACAGTATATATATATATATTTAAAAAAAAAAAAAAAAAGTCTGCCTAATCTGACATATATATATATATATATATCTCAGGTGTATCGTGAAATTTCTATTTTTATAAATATGTATCCAGGTTATTTATCAGGTTATTATTAGCGTGTCATTATTATATATTTTTTAATTTTATTTTATTATATTATATTATAATTAATTAAAACTAAAACCATACAAAAACATTTTCATTACTTGAAATAAAGTAAACATTAACTGAAATAAAATATAAAATACTTATTTTATTTCAGCTAGTTGCCAAAGCAAATGTCTCCTTTTCGTTTAGTTTAAGTCGAAGTACTAAAATAAATAAAAATAAATAAACTAAGCTAAAAACTGTTTAGACATAGTTATAAAAAAAACTGATGACAATTATTTAAAAAAAAAAAAAAAATTAAAACTTTACATTTAAACTGAAAAGCAATCAATACTGATGATAAATGAATATATTTCATTTATTTATGTCATGTTTTTTTTTTTTTTAAGCTAAATCAATATATTACTCCTTTCTGGCAAATTTCAAACGTTCAAAAACCATTCTCCATCTTTTCTGCTTTACATTATGTTATTATGCATATAACATTTTGATTCCTGATGCATGTGTAATTCTAGATTTTAATATCCAATATACATTTTTTATATTTAAATGAAACATAAAAACAATTAGTGGGTAAAATTTCTTTATCAGTGCATTTTTATTTTTTATTTATTTATTTTTTTTTTATTGAGCAAATGAAATTACATGCTTCGCCATTCAATATTAATATTTGAGGGCGGTGCCAGAAATGCATTTGTGTGTCTTATCTTGTTATTTCACTTATTTTCTGCTCACTGTTTAATGTTCACTAGTGAGCAAATATTGATTGTCAGCTTTCATAAGAGGAGTTTACAGATGCACTGCGTCGTATGAAACCTGCTTGTGTTTGTGCAGCTTTAGTTCATGTACGGTGTGTTTAAAGATCTGAGCTGGAAATGAAAGCGTTTGAACCCCTTTAGTGTTGATTATAGCGGTCACTATTGTATTGGACGCGTCTGCTAATGCAGATCTGAATCATATAGAAACAAACTCTTTAACCCACATTAAACAACAAGGACAATTTGACTAAACAAATTAGGAACCGCAGGTTTTTACAGGCTAACCCTGGAAAACTGAAACAGAAACGCTCAGCTCACAGCGAGTGTATATGTTTGCAAAGGCCTTGAAGAATCTGCAAGATGTTATTATTATAAAAAAAAGAGAGGCATCATAAATATGCATGTGATATTTACGTACAGAAGACAGAATAATACCTGAAATGGCACACGATAGATCATATTTCACTCCAAAAAATTAAAATAAGAGTAAAACAAAAATGCGTTATTTGCACAATTTTTATTATAATAACTGTAATATCTGACAGAAATTATATATTTGATATTAAGCTTTTATATGTTCTATATACTAGTGATAATATTTTATTTTCAACATTATTATGTAATTATTATTTATAGTCGGGTGAAAGAAAAAAAACACATTATATTTTTTTAATGATAATTAAGGAAAAATATCAGACAAAATGATATAGTAGATATAATTGTATATTATAGTAATGAAATTATATTTTTTAACTTTATTATGTAATTAATATATATATATATATATATAGTTACTAGGTAGTTGAATCTCAGAAAAAGGCAAAAAAAATTAATTAATAATTAAAAATATATATATTACTTAATTATTAATTTGTATATATTTGAAAAAGTTAGTTATCATTTTTATGACAATTTTTTTTTTAAGCTAAAACAATATATTACTCCTTTCTGGCAAATTTCAAACGTTCAAAAACCATTCTCCATATTTTCTGCTTTACATTATGTTATGCATATAACATTTTGATTCCTGATGCATGTGTAATTCTAGATTTTAATATCCAATATACTTTTTTTTTATATTTAAATGTAACATAAAAACAATTAGTGGGTAAAATTTCTTTATCAGTGCATCCCCTTCTTTAAAAAGTTAGTTATCATTTTTATGACAATTAAGCAAAAATATCAGGCATAAACAATATATATTTTAGAGCATAGCATTTCACTGCATAGATGTTTAATAATTGCTTAAAAATGAGAAATAACGTCTTGTATCGCTTATATTTGGATAAATTCAGCATGGGTTCATAAATGTGTTGTTGTTTACCTCATGCATCCGGACGGGTGTTGGGGGTCATGAAAGGTCACGAGGAAAAAATATTACTGAGGAGATATTTGAAAGTTTCCCCGAGGTGGACGTGATCGACCGAGTTAATGACAGAACTGCCACATAATGATTACAGCAGACGGATGAATGTTTCAAAGAGCTTGTCCTCGCTATCCTTTCATTGAAGTTTTGTTTTCAGCCGACAAAACACTCGAATGAGTCAATACAGTAAGAGAATACAGCTATAAAATAAGTTTGAACCTTCAGACAAAACCTAAAATAAAATCTGTGCACATGTTTTTTGTTGAGTATCATATTTGATCCATCAGGCTCTGATATAGTGAGAATATGAAGGAAACGCAGCTCAGTTTTATTCAGAGACTCGCTAAATGACAAAAATATTACAGTGATGTGATACACAATTCTATTTTTAACATTATGATGTAATTATTATACGTAGCCTCCAGATAGGTGAACTTCACAAAATCACATCTAGATCATATTTCACTCCAAAATCAAAGAAAAATAATTTAAAGGTGACTTTGTATGACAATTAAGCAAAAATATCAAGCAAGCATTCCACTGTATAGATACATTATATATTTTGTATATTCCACTATTTTTAACATCATGATGTAATTATTATATAAAGTCAAAATAATAAAATAAAATAATTATTATAAATAATAATATAATTTAATTTTAAACTAAATTAAATTTTAATTGTTTAATTAACTTAATATGATTTATTTCATTTAGTCATTATTTATATTTTATTTATTTTGCATTATTTGTGGCAATTTATATGACCAAAAATTAAGATAAAATTTTAATAACTGATGTAAATCAATGAGATCTTTATAACAGATACTGACATAAAGTGATGTAAATATCAGCAGTTATCTCTAATAATATGTCTCAGTAAGACGAGATTGAAATCCAAACATATAATTCAATGCCGCTCCTCAGAAGATGATTGATCCGCTGAGGAACAGTGAAAGTAAAGCTCCTCAGAAGATCCTGATGATCAGATTTGAGACGCTCTGATGTTTCTAGAACGTGATTAAAGCTGAGCTGCTTCAGTAAGTGTTCATCTGGAGACATGACTGCAGTTATTCTGACCTTTACTTGATCAAAATCAGTCCAGATTTGACACGAGAAGCTTCTACAATTACACTAAAAGAGCTTCTACTGGATTGACAGCAAAGTTAGAGGCTTATAAAATATGAAACAGTGGCTTTCTAAGTTTATAAAGCTGTGTTTATAGGTTTTTCCTCCCCACAGGCTTGGGAAATCCAATATACAGGGAATAATGTGGTTGACCCACAGCGATATCGATCCGCTCTCTAATAGCTATTTTCTCATGGTTCACTAAATATGCATTAGTGAATAACCGGCCAGACTCGATCTACGGCCGTCTCGCTTTAGTATCCGTGTTACAGGAGGACGCTCTCAGTCTCAGGTTTAAGTGTGTTTCTGACCTGCTTCAGGAAAGGGGCGTGTCCTCAGGTGTCAGATTGACAGCTCTGGCCTCGTCTGTCTCCGCCTCTTCTTCAGTCTGGTGTCGAAGGCTGTAGTGTTTTCTCATGGCTCTGTTGTGGTGTTATGATGGGACAGACTCTTGTTTCCAGCAGGCTGTCAGGATGTTCCAGAGGAGGAAGAAGAAGAAGAAGAGGAGGCTGGAGATCTCCACTCCTAGGAACTTCGAGCACAGGGTGCACACGTCCTTCGACCCGGTGCAGGGATGTTTCGTGGGTCTGCCGCCTCAATGGCAAAGCCTCATAGACACGCTCCGGAGACCCAAACCTGTGGTGGATCCCTCCAGCGTCACGCAGGTGCAGCTCAAACCGCAGAAGGTAAAGCTCCTTCGGTATCCGAACACGAAAAGATGTGAGAGCGTGTGCGTCTCTGGGGTTTGCATTGGATCTTTTTTGCATGCAATTTTGTTATGCATTTGCTGAATGCATGCAGTCATGTTAAACTACAATATGAAATTAAATTTTAAAAAAATTAAATTCATTATTAAAACTGAGTAGCACTATTTTTATTACAATTAAGCAAAAATATAATAAATAAATTACACTGAATAATATTTTTAAATATAGAATTATTATATATAATCTCTAGATGAATCTCACAAAAACATGTCCAGATTCAAAATTAACTATATATATGTGTGTATATGCATTATTTGCAGAACTTTATTATTAAGATTGCTTTTATGAAAATTAAGTAAAATATAAGGAAAAAATTATTATAGAGTTGAAATTATAGTGCATATAATTTCACTGCATGGATAAATTGTATATTCTTGTAATAAAATTATATTATTAAGTAATCATTATATAGCTGCTATAGGTGAATTTTTTCACATTATTTGCAAAACTTAGCCTTATTTTTACAATGAATTAAAAATATCAGGCAAAAAACATATAGTTGATAGTGCATTTGACTGCAAAGGAATTCCTGTGATACAATACTATTTATGGAATTTAATGCATATATTTTATATATATTGCATTTTTGGCATTATTTGCAAAACTAAGTGACATTTTCTGACAATTTATGACCAAAAACAAATGTGATTGAGGCATACTCCTTGCAGCAGCTACTGTAATTTCTTCACAAACGTCACACAAAGACAGGACTTTTCCCTGAGAAAGTGTTTCAGCTGCAGTTGTAAATAACCGTGTGTCTCTGTTAAACAGGTTCTGTAGAGGGAGGTTTGGTTTATATCTAAGCCAACGTCTTTGTCATATTTCCCCAGGGTTCTCACGTATCAGAAACACCATACAAATGTTTTCATATGGTGACAGTAAGCGTTTCTATCCGTTAATTAGGACCTGACAGACCTGCTAAACGCTGCTGTTATGTAATGATTTCATCATCATAATCATCATATATATATATATATATTGCTTTCTTATGTCCAGATCAATAAATTCTAGCCAAATTTATTGACGTTATTTTAATGACAGTAAAGCAAAAAAATATTATTCCAGCAATACAATGCTATTTTTAACAATAATATTATTTGTCATATGTTCACTAGGTAGGTGAATCTCACAAAAACATTTACAGTTCATATTTTATGCATGCATGAAAAAAAAAACTTATCGCTTAAATAAAATTTTATATATTTTTGAATTATCTGTAAAACTTTAATTCCTTATTGTTTTTTATTTTTATTATGTATCAAAAATAGGCAAGCATTATATAGTTCACTGCATAGATATATTGTATATTCCAGTAATACAACTCTATTTTTAGCATTATTATGTAATTATTATATAAATAGTCACTAGGTTAATTTCACAAAAACATGTCTAGATCATATTTCACTCTAAAAAAAAAATGCATTACAAAATATGTATTTTTTTGCATTATTTCCAAAAGTTATTAGCATTATTTTCATGACAATTAAACCAAAACATCAGGTAAAACTTATAATAAAAAAAAGTTTTTTCTTTAAAACAGTCCTGGGGACAAACATCCCCTAATTATATATAAAGTATAAAGATCTATCAGCTGTCAATCAAACTATCTGTAACTGCATGAACTGGATTTTTGGTAACTGAGTGATGAAGCACCATCTTCACCTGAGAGGCACGTCGTTGTTCCCGCTGGCTAAAGTTTCCCAGTTTGCCGAGCAGGAATGTGAAGCACGATGTGCACTGGTGTAATTAAAGCTGTCATGCATCATGCACATTATATAATTGCATCTGTTTCCTGCGTATGACACTGATCTGAGTGTGCAGCTAAGATGAGTTTGTTTCTTCATCAGGTTTGTAGAAATGTGTCTCTGCATCAGTGTCTCAGCAATGGAAGTGAATGGGTGCCGTCAGAATGAGAGTCCAAACAGCTGATAAAAACATCACAATAATCCACAGTCCATCAGTTAACATCTGGAGAAAACAAAAGCTGAAACAAATCCAGCATTACAAAGTTTTAAACTTGTTTAGAGCTGTTTTGATCTGTGCAGATTTCTCTCCTGATTCAGACCAGAACACTGTTTCACTGGAGGAAGAGTTATTATGGATTATGGACTCGTCTAAATCGTCTTAATGCTGGATGTGTTTCAGCTTTTGTCTTCTCCAGATGTTAACTGATGGACTGGAATGGTGTAGATTATTGTGATGTTTTTATCAGCTGTTTGGACTCTCATTCTGACGGCACCCATTCACTTTCACTGATGCAGTGACACATTTGAGTCATAATAGAGTCAGTGTTGAATTCTCTCTTCCAGAGGATCGTTCGTGGCAGTTTCATCGGACATGAGGACTACATTTCTGCGGCGATCGCTCAGATGAATCGACTCTCTGTTACAAGCTCGAACTCGTTAAGGAGAACCAGCCCGTCTTTAAGGAAAAGAGCCCAGTCTCTGGGCCGTCTGGGTGAGGTAGCCGAAGGAGAGACTTATGAATATCAGGAGCTCAATGAGGCCAAACGGAGGAACGGGCAGCCGGGGTCAGACTGGCGCTCGAGATCCCGACCGGGTCAGAGCGAGAGCGGAAGCCCACCGTCCGAATCCAAGAACAGATACACCATAAACTCCACTGAGTCACGACCGAGAGCCAAATCAATGTTCATGGGACAGCCAGTGCTGATGCCCCGGGACATTTTACTAGCACCTAGAACTGCTCCTGAAGGGCCTGGTATTGATCAAACAGACGGTAAACCCAGCCAGAGGCCCGTGTCGTGTCTCTACAGCACCTACAGCGAAAACAACGGAGCGAGACGGAACTCAAATCAGCCCAAGATAGAAACACCGAGGAGGCCTCAGTCCACATACAACTTCAAGGTAAGAAACATATTTTCTAAAAACATTTTTCTTGCATTTCCATTAGGATATATATATATATATATATATATATATATATATATATATATATATATATATATATATATATATATCGATATCAAAATTATCGATTTTTCTTTTATGCCAAAAATCATTAGGATATTAAGTAAAGATCATGTTCCATGAAGATATTTAGTAATTTTCCTACAGTAAATATATCACAACTTCATTTTTGATTAGTAATATGCATTGCTAAGAACTTCATAATTTTCTCAATATTTTGATTTTTTTGCTCCCTCAGATTCCAGATTTTCAAATAGTTGTATCTCAGCCAAATATTGTCCTATCATAACAAACCATACATCTATGGAAAGATTATATATTCAGCTTTCATTATTTATTCATTTATTCAGTGATGTATAAATTGACCCTTATGACTGGTTTTATGGTCCAGGGTCACATATGTGTGAGGGAAAAAATGAGTAAAAATAGTAAATGATGCTTATCTGAAAGTGTAAGAATACAAACAGGTTTTCTGTAAGGGTTAGGTTTAGGGTTCGGGGATAGAAAATATAGTTTGTTTATACTTTTATAAAAGTAATAAAAGTCTATGGAAAGTCCCCAGAATTCACAGAAACAAACACGTGTGTGTGTGTGTGTGTGTGTGTGTGTGTGTGTGTGTGTGTGTGTGTGTGTGTGTGTGTGTGTGTGTGTGTGTGTGTGTGTGTGTGTGTGTGTGTGTGTGTGTGTGTGTGTGTGTGTGTGTGTGTGTGTGTGTGTGTGTGTGTGTGTGTGTGTGTCTGTGTCTGTGTGTGTCTGTGTGTGTCTGTGTGTGTGTCTGTGTGTCTGTGTGTCTGTGCGTCTGCGCGTCTGCGCGTCTGCGTCAGCGTCTGCGTGCCTGCGTCTGCGTCTGCGTGTCTGTGTCTGCGTCTGTGTGCGTCTGCGTGTCTGCGTCTGCGTGTCTGCGTCTGCGTGTCTGCGTCTGCGTGTGTCTGCGTCTGCGTGTGTGTGTGTGTGTGTGTGTGTGTGTGTGTGTGTGTGTGTGTGTGTGTGTGTGTGTGTGTACACGTTTTTGTGAAAAGTCAGGACATAGATGTGTATAATGACAAAGGTATGACAGGTATTACAAGGTGAAGGTGACATCTCAGGACATTGACCCATGTCCCCACTTTTCAAAACACTTATAAATCACACAGAGTGAGGTTTTTTTGGGGAAAGTTGAAATGCACAGAGTCTCCTGTAAGGGGTAGGTTTAGGTGTAGGGTTGGTGTAGGACAATAGCACATACAGTAAGTACAGTATAAAAACTATTACGCCTATAACATCACGCCTGGACTATTGTAATTCCCTTTATTGTGGACTGCCTCAAACGGCGATTTCTCGTTTACAAATTGTCCAGAATGCTGCAGCGAGGCTTCTTACTGGAACTAGAAAGAAGGATCACATTTGTATATATATATATATATAAATTGTTAATTTAAAAAAATATCACTATATTATATATTGTAATTAAAATTCAATTAAAAATCATTATATTATATATTTTATTGTAATTAAAAACAAGCACAGATTTGAATTATATATATTACTAACATTTTGAATTAGTTTTAATTTTATATTTTCAATTTTCTTTTTAATTTTAGTTTGTTTTATTAATTTTTATGTGCTGCTTGTTATATTAGTTTTTACATAGTTTTTAATATTAAAAAAACATATTATATTATATACATTAAATTTTAAGTTTTAAATATTAAATGTTTCTGTTTCACTGTAATTCATTTTTATTTAATTCATTTTAGTTTTATTTATTTAGTTTTCATTTTAGTACTAGAACATTACTTTCTTTTTTTAGCCAAAGCAGCATTCCTAATTTTCATTAAAAGTTATCATCTAATATTTATGTTGTATTTCATTTCAGTTTTTTATTTGATGTTTTTCTTTTTTTAATTTTATTTCAAAGTAAAAAAATGTAATAGTTCTGTAGTATGCTAGTTTTAGGTAACAATAACAACACAATATTGTTCCGGTGTAATAAGCTACTTTTTGTCTGAAGTATACTCAATATACATAATATTATTCCTTGAATACAGGTGAAATGAACTCTTCGTATATATATTTTATTTCAGCTTTATTTTATGTTTTTATTTTATTTTAAGATCAATATTTTTTAATAGTTCTATATTAATAGTTTTAGTTATTATTAACAAGACTGTTAAGATGTTGTTGCTAAAGCTTGTTTTAAACTAGTGTCGTCAAACAATTAATCGCGATTAATCGCATCCAAAATAAAAGTTTTTATTTACATAATATATGTATGTGTACTGTGTATATTTATTATATACAGGTGCATCTAAATAAATTAGAATGTCATGGAAAAGTTCATTTATTTCAGTAATTCAACTCAAATTGTGAAACTCGTGTATTAAATAAATTCAGTGCACACAGACTGAAGTAGTTTAAGTCTTTGGTTCTTTTAATTGAGATTATTGTGGCTCACATTTAACAAAAACCCACCAATTCACTTCAGTCTGTGTGCATTGAATTTATTTAATACACGAGTTTCACAATTTGAGTTGAATTACTGAAATAAATGAACTTTTCCACGACATTCTAATGTATTGAGATGCACCTGTAAATACACACACATGCATGCATTTATTAATGCAATTAATTGTGATTAATCATTTGACAGCACTATTTAAAATACTTCATCTTTTCCTTGAACACAGGTGAATTCACCAAGTTACCCAGCCATTTACAAACCCAACGGCACTAGCAGTCCTAAACCAGGCCCAGGAGTAATCAACCATCGAAACACACGGCGTTCCTCCAGCGACCTGATGTCTCCCATCCAAACCCCCGAGACTCCAGCCTCGGCTCCTCTGACGCAGGACAGCCCGTCTCAGCCCAGACCCGCTCCGACCGGCTCGCCCGCGGCCCCCAGCGGAGCCTCGTCTCCCAGCCTCAGAGCGGCCCAGACGCCCGGCGGCGGCCCCGAGACGCCCGGAGTCACCCACCAGCAGTTCAGAGCCGCGCTGCAGATGGTGGTGGACACCGGCGACCCTCGCTTGTATCTGGAGAACTTCGTGAAGATCGGCGAGGGCTCCACGGGCGTGGTGTGCATCGCCCGAGAGAAGCACAGCGGGCGGCAGGTCGCCGTCAAGATGATGGACCTCCGGAAGCAGCAGAGGAGAGAACTGCTCTTCAATGAAGTATGAGCGTCTCATCTGTCATTCACAACACATTCAGGGCCAGACTTACTAAACAATTAATCTGCATTGTTAATCCTTTTGATCTTTTATTTAAAAAATTCACAAAAATTTCATTGGATAATAAGAATATAAAATGGGGGGAAATATCATTATGAAATAAATGTTTTTCTCTAATACACATTGGACACAATTAATGGCACCCTTTTATTCAATACTTTTTGAAACCTCCATTTGTCAGTTTAACAGCTCTAAATGTTCTCCTATAATGCTGATGAGGTCAGAGACACCTGACGAGAGATCAGAGACCTTTCCTTCATCCAGAATCACTCCAGACCCTTTAGATTCACAGCTTCTTCTCTTCAGGTCACTCATGTTCTACAGGGTTCAGGTCAGAGGACTGGAATGACCAGCAGAAGCTTGGTTTTGTGCTCAGTGACCCATTTTTGTGTTGTTTTTGAGGTTTGTGTTTGGATTATTGTACGGCTGGAAGATCCAAACATGTCCCATTATAAGATTTCTAACAGAATCAGTCACTTATTGATTTTTTATCTGTTGGTATTTGATAGAATCCATGATGCCATGCGTCTAAACAAGATGTCCAGGACCTCCAGCAGAAATATAGGCTCACAACATCACAAATACAGCAGTATATTTCATATTTTTATCCCTGTGTTCACCAAACACATCTTGAGTGTTTGCTGCTAAAAATCACATTTTTCAGTTTGATCTGAGCATAGAAGCCAGTCCCATCTGAAGCTCCAGTCGTGTCTGATAACTGA
>CM071957.1:33025000-33070000 GCA_036784905.1 Acrossocheilus fasciatus
AACATTAAAGGAAGAGGAATAAAATGTTTCAGAAAAGAAAAAAAAACACTCCATGAACAATGTGTAAATAATGTTTTTGTGCTAACTTTTTAAAACTGAACAAACGTTCATAACTTTGAGAGAAGTTTCTCTGTTAGCTGGATTATTAGAGCAGATACTGACACACAATCTCCTAAAATATGGACTGAACCAGGGATTATAAATGCTGGCAAAACTGAACTGAATCAGACTCATACAGACGTTCACTTCATATGAAGAGCTTTGCTTCTATTGTCTTCCGCTTGGCATCTTGCTGTGCATCACATGCTGGTATTTGTGGTTGTGTGTCTGTTGTGTTCAGCTTTTGTTTGTGGCAGGTGTCATGCATAAAATAAACTGATACGTTTAATGTTCAAAAAGAAAAAGAATGAATGAAACCTGTATTTATTTATATGTGACCCTGCAGCACAGAAGCAGTCGTAAGCAGCACAGGTACATTGTATGGGTCAAAATTATCCATTTTTCTTTTATGCCAAAAATCATTAGGATATTAAGTAAAGATCATGTTCCATGAAGATATTTTGTACATTTTCTACTATAAATATATCAAATCTTCATTTTTGATTAGTAATATGCATTGCTAAGAACTTAATTTGAACAACTTTAAAGGAGATTTTCTCAATATTTAGATTTTTTTGCTCCCTCAGATTCCAGATTTTCAAATAGTTGTATCTCAGACAAATATTGTCCGATCCTAACAAACCATACATCAATGGAAAGATTATTTATTCAGCTTTCTGATGATGCATACATCTCAATTTCTAAAAATTGTCCCTTGTGACTGGTTTTGTGCTCCACGGTCACATTTTGTAAATACACATTTAGTTCGTAATAGTTTTACTTTTGTTTCCTCATATTTTTCACTGGCTTACAGTACAATACAAGAGTCTGTGTGACTGGAAAACAGCTGCTCATAGAACTTCTCTGATACTTCTTCATGAACTTTATCTGTAGTTCTTTGTAATTCTTGAGAAGGTTGTTTGTTCTCTGGAATGAGGAATCAGAATTAGTGAGGCAGAGATGCTGTTTTCTGAGGAAGTGAAAGATCCTGACGTTTTGTGTGTTTGTAGGTGGACATGTGGTCTCTGGGGATCATGGTGGTGGAGATGATCGACGGAGAACCTCCGTACTTCAGCGAGACGCCGATAGCAGCGATGAAGAGACTGCGAGACGAGCCGGCGCCGACCGCCAGAAACATCAGCCGGGTAAAACCAGCAGAACCTCAACAGGCTTCATTCAGCCAACTATAGTCATGTCATAATCAACTCAGTTTAGTTCAACTTGATGTAATAAAATAACTAAAACTGATCATTTAGGTTTACATCTCAGAATTGCATCATATAGACTCACAATTCTGACATTTATTCTCAGAATTGGAGATATAAAAGTCAGAATTGCAAGATATAAACTCGCAATTGCGCGAAATAAAGTCCAAATTGTGGGATATAAACTCACAATTGTAACTTTTTTCCCTCAGAATTGCGAGTAATTAAGTCCAGTTCTAAGGAAATCTCACAATTATGAGAAAAAAAGTCAGAATTGTGAGATAAAATTCACAATTAACTTTTGTATTTTTTTTATCAGTAGTGGAAACGGGCTATTGTACAGTAAAACTATAAAATAAAGCTGAAATGAAATATTAATATTAGATGAAACACTTAAACTTAAAAAAAATGTAAACGTTAAAACAAATTATAAATGTTTAAAAATACTAGTTAATAAAATTGAAAAATAAATAAATTGAAAAATAAAGCCTAATAGAAATCTACCCCCTCATTAATAAAAAATGATATTTTCATTAATTAAAAAAAGACTAAATGAAATAAAATATAAATATTAGATTAAACACTTAAATAAAATAAAAATGATACATTTTTAATAGTACAATTAATAAAAACTAAAACTGAAAAATTAATAAAACTTACATAGAAATATTAAAAAACAAAAATGACAAAAACATAACAAAATTACTGAAAATAACATTGTAAAAATTAAAGCTGATGTAAATCTAACAAAAATATAAAAGCTAATTCAAAATATTAACAAATACTATAAATATATAAACGATACAAAAACACTTATTACACTTTAATTAAACTACTAAAATCATTTTCATTAATTAAAGGAGCCTAAATAAAATAGAAATAATAGATGGAAACACTTAAACTTAAAATATGCAAACGGAAATTATGAATGTTTAAAAGTACTACAATTACTAAAACTAAAACTGAAAAATTATTAAAAGCTAAATAGAAATGTATTAAACAAATTAATAAAAAAAAATGACTAAGGCACATAACAAAATTGCTAAAGTTATATAAATATAAATGTAAAAAATAAATTAAAGCTTAATAGAAATATTTAAAAAATAAGGACAAAGAACGTAAATTACTAAACTTAAAATTGTAAAATTAAAGGCTAATATGAATGTAAAATATCAGCTATAATTAACACTAAAACAATGCTGATTTCACGCATAAATAAAATAAAATCACTTACTTACTGTATATCATGAATACCATAAACACAAGTGTCATAATTCTCCCCAAAACTGCTTAATGAGACTTAAAATGAAGAAAATGAATCCTACTTTCAGGACTATGAAGTTATGTTTGGTCATTATGATGTTTGATATTATATAAAATTCTCATGCATAATGATCTCTGTGGTGTGATCAGATCTCTCCCGTCCTGAGGGACTTTCTGGACTCGATGTTGACGTGTGATCCGCTGGAGCGAGCGAGCGCCGGAGATCTGCTCCAGCATCCCTTCATGCTGCAGGCCGCTTCTCCTCGCTGTCTGGTGCCGCTGGTGGAGCAGTACCGCAAACGCATGTCGCGATGCTGACCTTTAGCACTTTAGAGACTGTGAACCGTCCTGATCTACTGGAACAACCCCGAGCTGGACTGCAGAACCTCACGGAGGAGGACAGGAGCAATTCACCCCAAACCCATCGTTCTGTCAGCATCTATTCCTCTTATTCTAATGCATTTGCACAGAACCTTTGACATTGTGTGCCGTGCATAATATAGACTGTGCTGATGGGTTTATTAAATCCATCTGATGATTGTTCACGATGTATGGAAGCCTTTTTCTGCTTCAGGACGAGGAATTAAAAGGTAATTGTGACCTTATTTCTCACAATTCTGAGAAAAATAAAAATGGAATTGAGATGTTAACTCAACAAAAAATGGTAATTCTAAGAAAAGTAAAAATTGCAAGATATTAATTGTTCTCATGAATTGTGAGAATTTTTTTAAGTCAGAATTGGCGGTGAAAAGGTCAGAATCAGAAATGTGAGAGATAAAAAACTGAATTAACAAGAGAAAGTCAGAATTGTGAGATATTAACTCAGAACTGCAAGAAATGTAGAATTGCGAGATATAAAGTCAGAATCGCGAGATGTGAACTAAGAATTGTAATCAAATTTAATTTCAAGAAAAAAGTCTGAATTGCAGAATATAGTCAGAATTGCTAGAAAAATGTAGAATTGCGAGATATAAAGTCAGAATCGCGAGATGTGAACTAAGAATTGTAATCAAATTTAATTTCAAGAAAAAAGTCTGAATTGCAGAATATAGTCAGAATTGCTAGAAAAATGTAGAATTGCGAGATATAAGTCAGAATCGCGAGATGTGAACTAAGAATTGTAATCAAATTTAATTTCAAGAAAAAAGTCTGAATTGCAGAATATAGTCAGAATTGCAAGAAAAAATGTAGAATTGCGAGATATAAAGTCAGAACTGTGAGGAAAAAAACAGAATTGTGAAACCCTGAATTGCGAGAAAAAAACTTAATTGTAAGATATGAAGTCAGAATTGTGAGATATGAACTAAGAATTAAAATAAAAAAAAAATTAATTGCAAGAAAAAAGTCTGAATTGTGAGAAAAAAATAGAATTGCGAGAAAAAATAAAGAATTGCGAAGGAAGACATGTGAGAAAAAATTAGAAATGCAAGGGAAATTTTGAATTGTGAGATAAAATCAGTATTGCGAGAAAAAAAATTGGAATTGCGAGATATAAACTCAGAATTGGGAGGAAAAAATAGAATTATGAGGAAAAAATAGAATTGCGAGATTTAAAATCACAATGACCTTTTTTTTTTTTTTTTTAATCCCGTGGCAGAAACAAGCGTCCATAACAATGAGACCAGAAACATGAATTATGAATCATATTGACTTTAAAATGTAACTTTTATTGCTGTATAGCTTTGGATAAAAGCATCTGCTAAATGATGTTAAATGTGTTAATGAACGTGTCTACTGAATGAAACTGAACTCGAGCTCTTCTGTAATCCAGCAGGCTGTAGACGCACTCAATGTCTGTATTTTGTTTTCCAAGATGTTAATTGATTTTTATAATTCATAACTGTTATTGCAAATGACATAAATTGCATGTCAAATCAGTTCCTCGTTTTTAAGCATTAAAGTTACAAACTGTGTTTGATCTGCTGTGTAAAGCATTGATTGTTGAATACATGGTTTAAACAAGCAAGAAACAGCTTCTGAGCCACAGGACGCTGTTAAAGCACGTCTGATGATCGATGGCTGTTCAATAAGAAGCTCACTTTCATGTTGATAATTTCAGAAATGTTGTCTCCTGGCTGTTTTCATTCTGTAATCTGTATCTGATCATTCTGACCACACACTGATTATATCAAGCGTTGTGTAGCGTGAACACGAGTGAACATGAACACTTCTGTCAGCTCATCTGATAAACTCCTCATTTACTGATGCAGCACTTCAGTACTTATCTGAGTAATACTGACAAATATTTTGTGTTTTTACTCAAAGGTTCAAAAACTAAGACTGAAAAATAAACCTAAAAAGAAATATAATGTAAAAACTAATAAAACGAAGAAGAAAAAAAAACACTATAAAAAAAAAAATTATAAAAACTCATCTCAATTATACTGAAATAACACTGATTGTAAAATCATAACGTGCATGTGAAGTTTTTCTTGCACATTACATGAAATGCTGTTATTGTACACTTTTTTTATGAACTCGAGTAAAGCTGAAATGAAATAAAATATAAACATTAGACGAAACACTTAAAAATGTGATCCAAAATTATGAATATTTAAAAGTACAGCAATTACTAAAATTAAATCTGAAAAATAAATTAAAGCTAAATAGAAATAAAAAAATAAAAATGGCAAAAGCACAATTACTAAACTTGAAACTGTAGAAATAAAAACTAATATCAATCTGCATAACTTTGACTAAAATTATTCGAAACATTTTTGTTAACAGTAATAAAGCAGAAATTAAATAAAATATGAAAATATATAAAAAACTAAAGAAAAAAGACAAAAATAGCTCAAATTACTAAACTTAAATGTAATATATATCTCACTTTTAATATCATTTTGTTCATTGAAATGTGAAATTAAAACATGAATTAGACAAAGCAATTAAAATGATAAATGTTGCAGTTAACTGAAATAAGTTTAAGTGCTACAATTACTAAAACTGAAAACAAATTAAAGCTAAATAAAAATATTTTAAAATAAGTAATAAAAGCAAATAAAATTACTATGCAAATTAATATATATATATATATTAATGTATATTAAAATGAAACTAAATGTGAAATAAAACATTGAAAATATAAAAATACAAGCATAAATACTATATAGTTAGTAAACCAATGCTGCTTTCACGCATAAAATAAAATCACTTCGTTACATCATGACCATCACTACATCAAGTCATAATTCTACCCAAAATCTGCTTAATGAGATTTCAAATTGAAAATTGATTCTTTGTTCATCAGCTAGTCCTTTCGTCACTGTTTTCATCTTTTGCTTAGACCATTTCATTAGGACCATCGGGCCTCATTCATGAATCGCAAGTCATTCGTAAACCATTCTTTAGTTTCACAGATTTCTTTCTTGTTTCATGAATGAGGCTCAGCTCAGAGACAGTAGAGAGAGGCAGATAATGACAGAAGAGGAACAGCCTTCTTTTCATTCCTGCGTTCTATTTCAGGGGTGTTTGTGAGTGAGGATGAGTCGGGACGTCCTTCGCTGTCAGCGATCTCACAGGCGTCTCCAGCAGTTATCAGAGGAGCGCTGATAAAGTCCAACAAGGATAAAAGACAAACACATTCCTGACTCTCAGCTCCCATTAGAGCACATCTTTGTCCTACTTAAGGCGAACATTACATGATCTGTTTTCTGTTTAGTATTGCCCATGCAATATTTTCCTAAATTATTATTTTGGCATATATGTATGCATGTTACTGTTCTGTACTGTATTGCAAAGTTTAGAGTAAGATTTTATTTTATTTTTTATGTTTTTGAGTCTCTTCTGCTCACCAAGGCTGCATTTATTTAAACAAAAATACAGTAAAAACAGTGAAATATTATTACAATTTAAAACAGCTGTTTTCTATGTGAATATCTGTTAAAAAGTCATTTATTTCTGTGATGCGCCGCTGAATTTTCAGCATCATTACTCCAGGCTTCAGAAATCATTCTAATATGCTGAAACATTTCTGATTATGTGGAAAACAGCTCAATATTTTTGTGAAAACCATACAACTTTATTTTTTTCAGGATTCTTTGATGAACAGGAAGTTCAGAAGAACAGCATTTAATTGAAGTAGAAATCTGTTGTAACATTATAAAAAATAACAAATAAAAATAAAGAAACGTTTTTGCATTCCATTCCAACCATTTTTTTTAATTAAAAAAAAAGAAAGTCTCAGGTTTTTGGGCTGCATTTTTCTAAATCATGAATCACATAAACAATGTGTTTATGCATAAGATATGATGTATCACATTGCATTAATTGCAAATAAAATGTGAGAATCATGCTTAATGCTAAAGGTATGTGTAATATTTCTAAAGGATGGAAACAATCAGGGAGGTGGTTGTTGTCTATATAAGGATATCAACAACTAAAGGTCTTGTTACTGACCCCACACCACTTTTAACTCTTGATAAAATCCCAGCCCTTGTGTTCTTTCCTTTCACATCCTTATTTGGACCTCCGTTACCCTCTATAAAAACCAAGCACTAGTGGTTTGCTTCTTTAAAGTTTCCTCAGCCGAGGTGTGCTCATCAAATCTCTCTGTACCTGGAAATCTGAAGCAGTCACTATGGGTGATGCCCTGATGGCAGAGTTTGGGAAGGCTGCTCCCTTTCTGAGAAAGTCGGACAAAGAGCGTCTGGAAGCTCAGACGAGAGCTTTTGACATCAAGACCGAATGCTTTGTTGTGGATGAAAAGGTGGAGTATGTGAAGGGGCAAATTGTCAGCAAGGAAGGAGGCAAGGTGACTGTAAAGACTGAGGACGGGAGGACCGTGACCGTCAAGGATGGAGACGTCCATCCCCAGAACCCACCTAAATTCGATAAAATCGAAGACATGGCAATGCTCACTTTCCTTCACGAGCCTGCAGTGCTGTTCAACCTCAAAGAGCGTTACGCAGCCTGGATGATCTACACCTACTCAGGGCTGTTCTGCGTAACCGTCAACCCTTACAAGTGGTTACCAGTGTACGACTCGGAAGTAGTTGCGGCTTACAGAGGTAAGAAGAGATCAGAGGCCCCGCCTCACATCTTTTCTATCTCAGATAATGCTTATCAATACATGCTAACTGACCGGGAGAACCAATCCATACTCATCACCGGAGAATCCGGTGCTGGGAAGACCGTCAACACCAAGAGAGTCATCCAGTATTTTGCAAGCATTGCTGCCACGGGTGGAGCGACCGGAAAGAAAGACTCCAGCAAGGGAACCCTGGAGGATCAGATTATCCAGGCTAACCCTGCACTCGAGGCTTTCGGCAATGCTAAAACACTGAGAAACGACAACTCGTCTCGCTTTGGGAAATTCATCCGCATTCATTTCGGGACTAGCGGTAAACTCTCCTCGGCTGATATCGAAACGTACCTGCTGGAGAAGTCTCGGGTGACCTTTCAACTGAAAGCTGAGAGGAACTACCATATCTTCTTTCAAATACTGTCCAACGAAAAGCCTGAACTACTGGACATGATGTTGATCACCAATAATCCATATGACTACTCATTCATCTCCCAAGGAGAAGTAACCGTTGCGTCCATCAATGACAACGAGGAGCTGCTTGCTACTGACAAGGCATTTGACGTACTTGGTTTCACAGCTGAAGAAAAGATGGGAGTCTACAAGCTGACGGGTGCTATCATGCATTACGGCAATATGAAGTTCAAACAGAAACAGCGTGAAGAGCAGGCAGAGCCTGACGGTACTGAAGATGCAGATAAGTCAGCTTATCTAATGGGGCTGAACTCTGCTGACCTGCTCAAAGGACTCTGCCATCCAAGGGTCAAGGTAGGCAATGAGTATGTTACAAAAGGACAGAGTGTGGACCAAGTGTATTACTCAGTTGGTGCACTGGCAAAGTCAGTGTATGAGAAAATGTTCAACTGGATGGTGGTAAGAATTAACCAATCCCTTGACACAAAGCAACCTCGGCAATATTTCATCGGCGTGTTAGACATTGCTGGCTTTGAGATCTTTGATTTCAACACGTTTGAGCAACTCTGCATCAATTTTACCAATGAAAAGCTGCAACAGTTTTTCAATCACCACATGTTCGTTTTGGAACAAGAGGAATACAAAAAAGAGGGGATTGACTGGGAGTTCATTGACTTTGGGATGGATCTGCAAGCCTGCATCGATCTGATTGAGAAACCCCTAGGGATCATGTCCATTCTCGAGGAAGAGTGCATGTTTCCCAAGGCCAGTGATCAGACATTCAAAGCAAAGCTGTATGACAACCATTTGGGGAAGACAAACATTTTCCAGAAGCCGCGAGTTGTGAAGGGAAAGGCAGAAGCGCACTTTGCCTTGGCCCACTATGCAGGTACTGTTGACTACAATATTTCCGGCTGGCTGGTGAAGAACAAAGACCCACTGAATGAAACCGTAGTTGGGCTCTATCAGAAATCCTCTTTGAAGTTGTTGAGTCATATATTCTCAAATTATGCAGCAGTAGAGGGAGCAGAAAAGTCTGGTGGGAAAGGGGCCAAGAAAAAGGGGTCATCTTTTCAGACAGTGTCCGCCCTGCATAGAGAAAACCTTAACAAATTAATGACCAATCTGAAAACCACACACCCACACTTTGTCCGTTGTTTGATTCCAAATGAGAGCAAGACTCCTGGAATCATGGACAACTGTCTGGTCATGCACCAGCTTCGCTGCAATGGTGTACTGGAGGGTATCAGGATTTGCAGGAAAGGTTTCCCAAACAGGATCCTCTATGGTGATTTCAAACAGCGGTACAGAATCCTAAATGCATCTGCCATCCCAGAAAGTCAGTTCATTGAAAACAAGAAAAGTGCAGAGAAGCTGTTAGGCTCACTAGACATTGACCACACGCAATACAAATTTGGCCACACAAAAGTCTTTTTCAAAGCTGGCCTGCTTGGTACGTTAGAAGAGATGCGAGATGACCAACTTTCTCGTATCATCACTAGGATCCAAGCTTATGCTCGTGGATTACTGATGAGAGTTGAGTATCAGAAACTGGTGGAACAAAGAGATGCCCTCATGGTCATCCAGTGGAACCTTCGTTCCTTCCTTGGTGTGAAAAACTGGCCATGGATGAAACTGTTCTTTAAAATAAAACCTTTGCTAAGGAGTGCAGAGTCTGAAAAGGAGATGGCAAACATGAAGGATGAATTCATTAAGTTAAAAGAAGCGTTGGAGAAATCTGAGTCCAGGAGGAAAGAGTTAGAGGAGAAGATGGTCAGTCTTCTTCAAGAGAAGAATGATTTGCATCTTCAGCTGCAATCAGAGCAAGACACTTTGACGGATGCTGAAGAACGATGTGAACAGCTCATAAAAAGCAAAATCCAGCAAGAAGCAAAAGTCAAAGAGCTGTCAGAACGTATAGAGGATGAAGAAGAGATAAATGCAGACCTCACAGCCAAGAAACGCAAGTTGGAGGATGAATGTTCTGAGCTCAAGAAAGACATAGATGACCTAGAGCTGACACTGGCAAAGGTGGAAAAGGAAAAACATGCCATTGAGAACAAAGTAAAGAATCTGACCGAAGAAATGGCATCTCTTGATGAAAACATAATGAAACTCACCAAAGAGAAAAAAGCTCTACAAGAGGCTCACCAGCAAACACTGGATGACCTTCAAAGTGAGGAGGACAAAGTAAATACATTGACAAAAGCAAAAGCTAAGCTTGAACAACAGGTGGATGACCTTGAGGGCTCATTGGAGCAAGAGAAAAAAGTTAGGATGGACTTGGAGCGAAGCAAAAGAAAACTGGAAGGAGACGTGAAACTGACTCAAGAGAATGTAATGGATTTGGAGAATGACAAACAGCAGCTAGAGGAAAAACTTAAAAAGAAAGACTTTGAAGTGAATCAGCTAAACGGAAGGATTGAAGATGAGCAAATGGCTTCAGCACAGCTGCAGAAAAAACTAAAAGAAAATCAAGCTCGAATTGAAGAACTGGAGGAGGAGCTGGATGCGGAGCGTGCGGCTCGTGCAAAGGTGGAGAAACAAAGATCTGATATTTCTCGAGAACTGGAGGACATCAGTGAGCGCCTGGAAGAGGCAGGTGGGGCCACATGTGTTCAGGTAGAACTCAATAAAAAAAGGGAGGCAGAGTTTCAAAAGTTGCGCAGGGACCTTGAGGAAGCCACCCTTCAGCATGAGACCACTACTGCCTCCCTTCGGAAGAAGCATGCAGACAGTGTGGCTGAACTAGGGGAACAGATTGACAATTTGCAAAGGGTCAAACAAAAGTTAGAGAAAGAAAAAGTTGAATTCAAGTTGGAATTGGATGACCTTTCCTCAAACATGGAGAGTGTGATAAAAGCCAAGGTAAATCTTGAAAAGATGTGCCGTTCACTGGAAGATCAGATGAATGAGCATAGGTCAAAAGCTGAAGAAGCCCAGAGAGCTCTGAATGATTTGTCTACCCAGAAAGCCAAGCTGCTGACTGAAAATGGGGAACTTGGACGACAACTGGAAGAGAAGGAATGTCTGGTTTCCCAACTCACTAGAGGAAAGACCTCCTACACTCAGCAACTTGAAGACCTGAGAAGGCAACTTGAGGAAGAGGTGAAAGCAAAGAATGCTCTTGCTCATGCTGTACAGTCGGCTCGCCACGATTGTGACTTACTAAGAGAGCAATTTGAGGAGGAACAAGAAGCAAAAGCTGAGCTCCAACGGGCATTATCCAAGACCAATACAGAGGTAGCAACATGGAGGGCAAGGTATGAGACCGACGGAATTCAGAGAACGGAGGAACTGGAGGAAGCCAAGAAGAAGCTTGTACAAAAATTGCAAGAAGCAGAGGAAGCAGTGGAAGCAGTGAATGCAAAGTGTTCTTCTCTTGAGAAAACAAAACATCGCCTGCAAAATGAGATTGAGGATCTGATGCTAGACCTTGAACGGTCAAATGCAGCATCAGCAGCCCTGGACAAAAAACAGAGAACCTTTGACAAAGTCATTGCGGAGTGGAAACAAAAGTACGAAGAGTCACAGTGTGAGCTTGAGGGAGTGCAAAAGGAAGCCCGCAGCTTAAGTACCGAGCTCTTTAAACTGAAGAATTCCTATGAAGAAACTCTAGATCACCTTGAGACTGTAAAGAGGGAAAACAAGAATCTACAGGAGGAGATCTCAGACTTAACAGATCAAGTGGGAGAAGGACGGAAGAGTGTCCATGAGTTAGAAAAATTGAGGAAACAGCTGGAACAGGAGAAAGCAGAGTTGCAGTCTGCACTAGAAGAAGCTGATGCTTCAGTTGAGCATGAAGAAGGTAAGATCCTACGAGCTCAACTGGAGTTCAACCAGTTGAAGGCAGATGTTGAGCGCAAGATGGCTGAGAAGGATGAGGAAATGGAACAAGCAAAAAGAAACTACCAGCGTATGGTTGAATCCTTGCAGGCCTCCCTTGAGGCAGAGACGAGAAGCCGTAACGAGGCCTTAAGGGTAAAAAAGAAGATGGAGGGAGATCTTAATGAAATGGAAATTCAATTAAGCCAGGCCAACAGACAGGCAGCTGATTCTCAGAAACAGCTGAAGATGATCCAGTCGTGCTTAAAGGACAGTCAACTACAGCTAGATGACACACTTCACAGTAATGACGATCTCAAAGAAAACATTGCCCTGTTGGAGCGCAGAAACAACCTGATTCAAGCAGAACTAGAAGAACTGAGAGCAGTGCTGGAACAAACCGAGAGGGGTCGCAAACTAGCTGAACAAGAACTTAGTGAAGCAACTGAGAGGATGCAGCTTTTGCACACCCAAAACACTAGTCTCATCAACCAAAAGAAGAAGCAAGAGTCAGATCTGCTTCAGCTGCAAAATGAAATGGAGGAGCTGGTGCAAGAGAACCGCAATGCAGAAGAAAAGGCAAAGAAAGCCATCACTGATGCAGCTATGATGGCTGAAGAATTAAAGAAAGAACAAGACACTTGTGCACACCTTGAAAGGATGAAAAAGAACATGGAACAGACCATTAAGGATCTACAGCACCGTCTCGATGAAGCAGAGCAATTAGCAATGAAAGGAGGGAAAAAGCAGCTACAGAAAATGGAGGCACGTATCCGTGAGCTTGAGAATGAGTTGGATGCAGAGCAAAAGCGAGGTTCAGAGTCCATTAAAAGTGTGAGAAAGTATGAGCGACGCATTAAGGAGCTGACTTATCAGACGGACGAGGATCGCAAGAACTTGGCAAGACTGCAGGACTTGGTGGACAAGCTACAACTGAAAGTAAAATCTTACAAACGCTCTGCTGAAGAAGCCGAGGAACAGGCAAATGCCAATCTGGCCAAATTACGAAAACTGCAGCATGAGCTAGAAGAGGCAGAAGAGCGGGCAGACATTGCAGAATCTCAAGTAAACAAGCTGCGTGCTAAAACTAGAGATGGCGTACCTGGAAAGAAATCCCAGGATGAGTAATGCATCTTGAGTAGTTGTGCAATCTCACCTAGATTTGTTTGTTCACTAGTTTTAAGATTAGTACCTGGAATCCTCTGAAGGATTAAACATTAGTCAAACCATAAATATGAGTGAACAAAATAACATGAAGGCAATACTCAAAAATGAATGTGTTGGCTAGAATTTGAAATGCATTTTCATGTTAAAAATTAAATAAAATTCTTTTAAAAATCACAGAATCTAAATCTTGTGTTTATCCCACCACATGACAAGTCAACATTAGTGGTGCAACAGATCACAAAACTCACGGTTCGGATCATACTACGGATTTTGAGTCATGATCAGATCAGCAAAAAAAAAGTTTGCCTTTCCTTTATTACTAAAGTGAGCTTTTAAGTACTTCTATACCCCAGCAGAACTTTTACAGCTTAACTATTAAAGTCAGTAATATAACAAGAACAATTGTACAAATTACAAGCCCAGATGAACAGCCTTACAACATAAAATTATAAGCTATATAAAGACAGTAACAGTAGTATTCAAGTGCAGAAATGTAGTAATTTAGTGTAAAACAACATATCTTTGTTAAAGCTGTGGTGGTGTTTGATTAGCAGACAAGACAGAAGTAGGTATTTCTAGGCTGCAGTCTCTTTGAGACTAAATGCACGGACCTAATATTGACACACATTCGGTTTCTTTCTCAGCTCTGTATGTGTTAACTTAAGAAATGGCCATAAACTACTGTGTTTACCAGAATACTTGCCAAAACGGGTATTTTCAAATACCTTTGTGTGCATGTACCCATCCATTGAGGCGTTGTCTGAAACGCGGTTTTGGGTGTGTGCGGCCACAGCTGAGCGCAGAAAACGGCGCGCGAGTCCTGGTTCGACGGCTTCATCTGAATGGTCTGAAATTGCTTGTGTAATGTGTAAAAAATGTGTAATTTGGCAAGACAAAACGGGTGCGAATCCGCGAATCTCATACGTGCCGAACCGTGGGGACTGGTCCGTATAGATCACGGATAATCTACGATCCGTTACACCCCTAGTCAACATCAATTTACAACAAGTTATAAATGAACACAAAAAAAGACACAAAATTTATCATTTATCCCATTTATTTTCACATATTTTAGCTGACCAATAGCAATTTATAAATTGGTTGAGGCCAACCACTTTTCAAATGGGAGCAGCACAGAACTAAAATTTTTCATACAAAAATAGGACAAACATTTAATCAGATTCAACACTGATCCATCTCTTTAGCAACGGCAGAAACAACAAACCTGAAAAAGAAAGAAAACTAAAACTATTCAAATTAAAACCACTTTAGTACATCTGCAACCAATCTAACTCCGTAACATACAGTTTATTTACATTCCTCACAGATATCACACAAAACATTTTGTTTTCAATGCATCCGTCCCTAAACTTCCCTTTTTAATGGAACACTACATATTTACATTTAATACAACATACAATCCGTAACCGTTACAAAAAGAGCAGCACATTCTTCAAAAAACAGGCAAACCTCTTCTTGGGCACTTCTTTCCCAAGTGCATGTTTTAGTCTCCTACATTCAGCACTCTGAAATCAAACATATGAACTATTTATACATCTTTCTATATGCTGAGAAAATTCCAGCCTCGATATATACAAACATAAAATATATTGATCTTACAGAGACAACCCACATAAATCAAAAGACGTTACTTAAACACAGCAGGACATTTAAAACTTAGATATAGTTACAGTGGACCTCCACTGGCCCAGATACAACCTGTATCCAAACACTTTAATAAGTTACAGAGAACATGCAAATATTGCATTCATTTTGTAGATAATACACCATAAATTCAGGGCTTACATTGAGGGGACAGAATTTGATTTGTCGGGCAAAACCCTTTGGTTTATTCTCTTTTCAGTACACATGGGGGCTGTTTCTTACAACAATTTTACCAAACAATCCAGGCTTAAGTTAGTCCGTCTTATTTTGAACCAAATCAATTGACAATAAGTCAGACTAACTGAAATAAACCTGGCTTATTTGGTAAACTTGTTTTATGAAGCAGGCTCCAGGAACCAAATGAATTCAGGCTAATACAATTCAAGTACACAACATCAACAGTTCCTCGGATGACACAGTAGTGATTTAGAAACTTTAGCAAACGTAATTTGCCATACACCATATTTATTTCACAACTTTAACAGTGGGTCAAGAAGATAATCGCAACCTTGTAGGCAATTTCACCAGCAGCTTCGATTAAAATGAGGTTCTCACTCCTCAGATTAAAAACATCATAATAACAAAAACTATATTTTCCAGTGTCAAAGTCATATTTATCCATGCCTAGGTGGGGCTGAGAGTACAAATTTAATCTTATGTCCGGGGTATTAACTTAGTCAGGAGTAGAGGCCATGTTAAGTTTGATGCAAACATAAACGAGGCTGGGAAGGACCTTGGTAACTACTTTTCCAAAACTTTCCAATGGAAAACACAAGTGACCTAAAACCTTAAAACAGCACAACCTACGTTCTACATCCACACATCACTGCTTCCTTTCATTCACATCAACCGGTGTCCACCCTAACTAAACTTGAGGCTTTGTTTAGACACTGGATTCTCTTCGGTGTAGCAATAATTTGCAACGTCAAAGCAAGTTTGTCTAGTTCTGCCAAGTAACAACAAAAGGAGCTGTTGACTACATCAACATGCAAACTCTTAACTTTCATAGGTCGGATTCTTTCAGCTCTCGTAAGGCAGATACAGGGAACGTGTTTGTTAAATATCATTGAATATAAAAAATATATTTACAGATGCAGAGCTCAAGTCATTGTATGGATAGAAAGGTTGTGCAATTCCGTTTATAGTGGACAAATGTGCTCAATGCACAGCAACTGTTTGTTTAGTAACAGGTCAGCCATTATTTCGGGGAGGGCTACGCTAGTCGCTATCCCACAAAGATGAGGTTACTCACAGACTGGACGGTTGTGCTTGCTGCTGCAATGGTGCTTGATGCGAAGCTGGAGCCGCTTCGCAATCTTTCGATCCCTCGTCTGGACGTACGTACAAAAGGAAGAGCGTGACCGTAGCGAAAGTGGCTGCATTGACCGGAAAAGCCCGTAAAAGAGTGGACGTAAGTCCGCGCGTGAAAACCCGCCAACCTTCGCGTTGGATGCTCTTCCTTGTGCAGTCCATGATGCTGCTGTACTGGTACTTTCCGCCGACTCCGTCAGCTTGGAGTCGGGATTTTATCACGTCCACCGGATATGTCGAAAGCCAAGACGCGATTCCCGACATGCCGCCGGCGAACAGCAGTTTGGGAATCATGTACGGATCCTCCGGCTCGCACCCCAGCGAACGCGTCAGGAGGTCATACGCGAGGAAATAAACACCGAATCCCGGCGTCTCTCGGATGAGAGTCGTAACCATTCCTCGGTTGACTCCTCGCAAACCCTCGCGCTGGTAAATGCGAGCCAGGCAGTCCAGCGAGTTTTTGTAGACCTTCCGAGAGGACGACTTCTTCTCGCCCGTTCCTTGCATCTGCATTCGGGTCTTGGCCAGTTCCATCGGGCAGCAGATCACGCACTGTATGGTGCCGGCCGCCGCTCCAGCGAGGAACTGGTTCATGGGCGTATCCTCGGCCAACATGCGCATGGTGTTGCCCTGAACACCAAAGACGATGGCGTTGATAAACGTCAGGCCCATCATGGGTGACCCAATGCCTTTATAAAGACCAAACATCTGCAGAGAAGGTGAAACAAAGTGATCCAACGTGCATTAGTTTACATGCATAAATGTGTCTCTGGAGCACAAAAGCAGTCATAAGCAGCACAGGTATATTTGTAACAACATCCTAATGATTTTTGGCGTGAAAGAAAAATCGATGATTTTGACCCATAATAATGTGTTGTTGGCTATTAAGTAAAGATCACGTTGCATGAAGATGTTTTGTAAATTTCCCAATGTACATATATCAAAACTGAATGTTTGATTAGTAATATGCATTGCAAAGAACTTCATTTGAACAACTTTAAAGGTGATTTTCTCAATATTTCGATTTTTTTGCACCCTCAGATTCCAGATTTTCAAATAGTCATATCTCAGCCAAATATCGTCCGATCTTAACAAACCATACATGGAGAGCTTATTTCTTTCAGATGATGTATAAATCTCAATTTTAAAAGAATTTACTCTTATGACTGGTTTTGTGGTCCAGGGTCACATATGCACAGATATCAAAAGCAGTACCAGAGGTGTCAAGCATTTGAATAATTGTTTATTTATTTACCATTTTATGCCATATCAGCATAAAAAAAAAAAAAAAAAAAAAAACTACATTCGTGGCCATTGAGAATAATAAAATGCATAAGTCTTAACAACTATACTTCAATAAATTACGGTATATGCAATAATTTAACAATATTTTACAAACAAACTATAAAAAAGTAACTGATAATATATAATAATACATTTAAATATTAATATTAGCTATTAATAAAGTCAAAAATAATATGACTAAAATATTAATTCAAATATTAGAATAAAAAAATAATGTTTCACTTTAAACATTATTATAGTTCAAAGTTTGTGTTTGTCACCCAAAAATTAAGATTGTTACCATTTACTCAGCCTTTTCAATGTCATTTGGATAAGGAAAAAAAAATACTTTTTTTTTTTTTTTTACGTAATTGAGAAATGAGTAAAACTAGTGATGAATATTAATTCAAATATTTGTAAAATTATTAAATTTACCAAATTGTAATAAAATAAATAAAAAACAAACAAGCTAAATAAATAAATATCAATTACATACAATCTTACACATTGAAATACTGTATTTTTCCAGGAGAATTTTTAAGTCAATTATTCTCTTCAATAAATATACAATGGTAAGTCTTGTGTATTTGGGTATTAGTAATTTAGTACTATATTTATGTATTATTTTGGGGTGTATATATAAATATTTTTGCATCATAAAGATTAAAAAGGAAATCTCAACTGCCTCTTGCCTCTTTAAATACTTTAAATAAGTGCAACTAAATGTTTTGCTTTAGGTATCTTTTGTGTAGTTACTTGTAGTTAAAATATTTGACATATTTTCTGTACTTAAACTGAAGTACAGCTCCTTGGCCACACTTACACCGCAACTGAATGTGACCCAGATTGCAAGTTTTTCCCATGACACAGATCTGGTTTTCAGTGTAAGTGGGTTTAAAAAAAAAAAAAAAAAAAAAAAAAAAAAAATTAGTAATATGGAACTCTTTATTTCACTAAAGTATAAAGAGTAATTAAATAACTAAATAATATTAATAAAGTGCAATATAAATATTAATTGAAATAAATATTTATAAAAGTGTTTGTGCTGTAGTTAAAACCACTGAAGTTTCCACTCACTGACTCCTGACGTATGATGGACTGGAAACAGTGAAAAGTCCCTCGGTAAAGTGGTTTATCCACACTCTGGACCTGAAGACGGACCTACAGGAGAGACAACCTGATTACTACAAACCCATGAAAACAAGAACTCGTTCTTCAGGGTTTGTTCTGAATGTGGAAACAGGTGAAACAACATTGTGGTCGAGTGGTTGAAGACCAGCGCTGGTTGCAGCCTAGTTTTAAACCTTGCAAGAAGTGATCCAACAACACATTTACAGTAATTCACTTCAAACAAAACCAGCTATAAAAGTGTATATACACCTGTAAAAAAAAAAATGTATAACCTAAAAATATAAACAATTAAAAAAACAATTATATTGTTTATTATATTAATTATATTATTAATCATTTCTCAATTAAGTTCTTCCAAGTAGGGCCTAAATATTCAAGACAAGTAAACAGACAGTAGTATAATAAGAAAGAAGCAACAAAACAAATAAATGAATAAACAAATAAAACCAAATGTACAAGTGACAAAAAGATTACTTTGTGTTGTTTTACATTTTTTGCATCAGTACTAATAATTCAAGTCAGAAAATTAATTAAATACATGTACGAATGATTCACTAAATAAATAGTTAAATACAAAAATTATTAAAAAAAAAAAATTAAATTACCAATCACTCACCCTCAATTTGTTTTAGTTAGTTAGCAATGCATTTCTTTTAGTTGAAACACAAGCTACTAACATAATTAGCAAACTATAAATATAGAGTATAAAATATAGGTGCAAAATCCTTAGAAACAAACTAGGAGCGATTATTTTTAATTATTTATTTTTAGAAATTAAATATTTAATTTTTAGAAATTTTTAATTATTTCATTTATTTATTTTTTATTTTATTTATTTATTTTTTAAATTATTTATTTTTATCTGGAACAAAAATAATGGAGATCTCAATGAATGTAAAGCAGTAAACCTGAACAGAAAAATTCACACTAAATAAATAAATACAATTGTAATGAAAAACAGCCACATTCAAAAATTATACTCAAAATTAAATCATATTAAATCAACTTACCAATTTATTGTGTATTGTGTGCGTGTATATATATATGCATGTATATAAAATTATATAAATATACTAGAAAAAAAAAAATAATATAAATGAACACTTAGTTGCATCACTACATTTAGTTAATTACCCTGTAAGCAGAGAAGCGGTATGATGCTTTGACTAACTGATTTATTTAGAAACAGAAGTCACTTTAAGTCACAGGGTTCAGCATGAAATGGATAGGATGGACTAAAGTGTCATGACAAATAACAAGCTCCATGCGTTAAACATCAGCCAAAAATAGCAACGATAACTGTTTGCTTGCTTGTTTTATGAGAGTTCCTAAGAAATCAACAGTCGGTTCAGATGACATATTTGCTCAACCTATGTGCAGCAAAAGCACTCGCACTCGAACAACACGAGCTGATGATTACTAACCTTAACCGTGTCAAAAGGATGTCCGACGAGAACCCCGGCAGCACCTGCACAGAAAAGAGGAATATGAGTTTAGAACGCTTAAATATTGAGCAATATATATAGTGTTTACCTATAGAAACCTGTTTGCTCAATAAAAATCAGCACTTAATAAAAAAAATTAAAAAGTTAATTGCAATTTCTCAAATTCATGACTTTTTCTGAGCAATTCTGAGTTTATATCTTTTTTCTCGAAAAGCATCTAGCAATTCTGAGTTTACAACCCGCAATTCTAAGTTTATAACTCACAATTCTGATATATTTCTCTCCGAAAACGTCTCTCAATTCTGAGTTTACATCTCACAACTGAGTTTCACTTTTTTCTAAAACATCTCGCAATTTTGATTTTACGACTCGCAATTGAGTTTATATCGTTTTTTTTCCGAAAACATCTCACAATTCTGATATTTTTCTCTGAAAACATCTCACAATTCTGAGTTTAAATCTCGCAATTCTGATATTTTTCTCTCTGAAAACATCTCGCAATTCTGATATTTTTCTCTCTGAAAACATCTCGCAATTCTGATATTTTTCTCTGAAAACCTCTCGCAATTCTGATATTTTTCTCTCCGAAAACCTTGCAATTCTGAGTTTACATCTCGCAACTCTGATATTTTTCTCTGAATATAACTATAAATATCTATAAATTTTCTCTGATTAGCGAACTATAAATCTCTCACAATTCTGATATTTTTCTCTGAAAACATCTCGCAATTATGATATTTTTCTCTGAAAAAATCTCGCAATTCTCAGTTTAAATCTCGCAATTCTGATATTTTTCTCTGAAAACATCTCGCAATTATGATATTTTTCTCTGAAAAAATCTCGCAATTCTCAGTTTAAATCTCGCAATTCTGATATTTTTCTCTCTGAAAACATCTCGCAATTCTGATATTTTTCTCTGAAAACCTCTCGCAATTCTGATATTTTTCTCTCCGAAAACCTTGCAATTCTGAGTTTACATCTCGCAACTCTGATATTTTTCTCTGAATATAACTATAAATATCTATAAATTTTCTCTGATTAGCAAACTATAAATCTCTCACAATTCTGATATTTTTCTCTGAAAACATCTCGCAATTATGATATTTTTCTCTGAAAACATCTCGCAATTCTGATATTTTTCTCTGAAAAAATCTCGCAATTCTCAGTTTAAATCTCGCAATTCTGATATTTTTCTCTGAAAACCTCTCGCAATTCTGATATTTTTCTCTGAAAACATCTCGCAATTATGATATTTTTCTCTGAAAAAATCTCGCAATTCTCAGTTTAAATCTCGCAATTCTGATATTTTTCTCTGAAAACCTCTCGCAATTCTGATATTTTTCTCTGAAAAAATCTCGCAATTCTCAGTTTAAATCTCGCAATTCTGATATTTTTCTCTGAAAACCTCTCGCAATTCTGATATTTTTCTCTCCGAAAACCTTGCAATTCTGAGTTTACATCTCGCAACTCTGATATTTTTCTCTGATTAGCAAACTATAAATATCTCACAATTCTGATATTTTTCTCTGAAAACATCTCGCAATTATGATATTTTTCTCTGAAAAAATCTCGCAATTCTCAGTTTAAATCTCGCAATTCTGATATTTTTCTCTGAAAACCTCTCGCAATTCTGATATTTTTCTCTGAAAACATCTCGCAATTATGATATTTTTCTCTGAAAAAATCTCGCAATTCTCAGTTTAAATCTCGCAATTCTGATATTTTTCTCTGAAAACATCTCGCAATTCTGATATTTTTCTCTGAAAACCTCTCGCAATTCTGATATTTTTCTCTCCGAAAACCTTGCAATTCTGAGTTTACATCTCGCAACTCTGATATTTTTCTCTGATTAGCAAACTATAAATATCTCACAATTCTGATATTTTTCTCTGAAAACATCTCGCAATTATGATATTTTTCTCTGAAAACCTCTCGCAATTCTGATATTTTTCTCTCCGAAAACCTTGCAATTCTGAGTTTACATCTCGCAACTCTGATATTTTTCTCTGATTAGCAAACTATAAATATCTCACAATTCTGATATTTTTCTCTGAAAACATCTCGCAATTATGATATTTTTCTCTGAAAAAATCTCGCAATTCTCAGTTTAAATCTCGCAATTCTGATATTTTTCTCTGAAAACCTCTCGCAATTCTGATATTTTTCTCTCCGAAAATGTCTCGCAATTCTGATATTTTTCTCTGAAAGCATCTCGCAATTCTGATATTTTTCTCTCCGAAAACCTTGCAATTCTGAGTTTACATCTCGCAACTCTGATATTTTTCTCTGAATATAACTATAAATATCTATAAATTTTCTCTGATTAGCAAACTATAAATCTCTCACAATTCTGATATTTTTCTCTGAAAACATCTCGCAATTATGATATTTTTCTCTGAAAAAATCTCGCAATTCTCAGTTTAAATCTCGCAATTCTGATATTTTTCTCTGAAAACCTCTCGCAATTCTGATATTTTTCTCTCTGAAAATGTCTCGCAATTCTGATATTTTTCTCTGAAAACATCTCGCAATTCTGATATTTTTCTCTGAAAACATCTCGCAATTCTGATATGTTTCTCTCCGAAAACGTCTCGCAATTCTGATATTTTTCTCTCTGAAAACATCTCGCAATTCTGATGTTTTTCTCTGAAAACATCTCGCAATTCTGATGTTTTTCTCTGAAAACATCTTGCAATTCTGATATTTTTCTCTCTGAAAACGTCTCGCAATTCTATTTTTCTCTCAGAAAACATCTTGCAATTCTGATATTTTTCTCTCTGAAAGCATCTCGCAAATTCTGATATTTTTCTCTGAAAGCATCTCGAAATTCTGATATTTTTCTCTGAAAACATCTCGCAATTCTGAGTTTGTCTTCTTGGATTTAGCAAAACAAAACAGTCAGTCATTGGCTGGCAATCATTGAACGATGTTAATGTAGGACTGGAAATCTCACAGGAGATCTATCTCAGTATCTCACAGGGTATCACATATCAGCAGTTACTGCTCCATGCCAAAAACACCAATGACAAATCCACATGGCTGGACGCACATGTGCTCGGGCTGATGGGAGTCAGTCTGGACCGAAGGCGTTGGTCCTTCCTGACCAATCAAAACCCGTGCTTTACTACAGACTAAAGATGTCAGATGGGGCCAAGAGCTGACTTAAGATGACAGTAATGTTATGTAAAACCAAAAAAATACATATAGTAGTATGGCTACAGAGCAGGGCGACATACAGAATATAATTACAGTAATGTTGAATGTATTTACAAATCAGTGCACACAAAAACATTAAATATTATTATTTATTTTTTTTCAGCTTTCTTGTTTACAAAAAAATGTTTACAAAAATTCTCCGTGTGGCATGGTTTATATGCTAAAAATTAATTTAAATATTTTTACATTTTATATCATTAAATATCATTATTAGCGGTGTTGTTCATTTAGTGAAAAACGTCATGCCTTGATTGTTTATTTTTGATTTACTGATTTAAAAATAATCATTTTAACCCATCATGTCTTTTATATATTATCTTTAATATCAAATATACAGTATTACAAAGTTATCATTGCTTATATATAATATATATATATATATATATATATATATATATATATATATATATATATATATATATATATATATATAAACACAACTAATAAATAAATAAAAATAAGATTTATATATAGATATGTAATTATGTATATTTATATAGTAGCTATAAATAATAAAATTAAGATATATGCACAAACTTATTAATATATGCATTTATTTCATTAATTATTGAGTGTGTGTATACACTCACAGTAATAAACAACTAGTAAATAAATAAATAAGTAATACATATATTAGTATATGTTTTTATGCATTTTAGTATAAGTTGGAAAAAATACTTTTCAGCTCTTGTTAATAAAAGTTTTTTAAGCCACATAATCTAATTATTCATTTATAAACTTAAGGAAACAAACTGTGACTTGTCCCTCATGATGCTCTGGGCTCATAATAACACCTGTGATCCAGCTTTTATGAAGCGCTGTGTCTGTAATTTGAAACACGAGCCGGCAGGAGCTTCGAGAGACGTGGCCCGTCCCGCGGCTGGGATTGGCTCCCGCAGGGGTGTGTGAAACACCTCTGCGTTTGATGGGACATGGACAGACTTTTGGGAGGGGGTTATTCTGGGCTCTTCCGGGAAACACATTCCACAGCAGCTCACGCATGACTGATCTTCACACAAGAGAACAGGACGACTTCAAGGAGGCTTGTAGGTTACATATTCAATTAAAGTCAATCATAAGGAATCGGTCTGCACACATTTGAAGTATTTCTAACCTATATCACATTCAAACAATCTGTGAGTGAATCTGAATGCGTTTGTTTAGTACCTGAAGGCCTGAGCCAATATTCAGATTTGCTTATCAATAGTTGATTCTTAAGCTTTCACATTTTCCTCTCATGTCGGTTACAGACTCGCTATCCGTGACCAAATCTGTCCAGTCAAGTTGTGACTATAATGTATTTGCATTAGAACAGAATTTATAACGAATGCTGAATAAATAATAAAAAGTAAACCGTATACTGCACAAATGATACCCATTCAAATTAGTTGTATTACACCATAAATACTGTTACAAACAACCTAAAAGGTGCTTTGGCTCAAAATGACATGTTTCTACCACAGGACGAAATAAGGAAAAAGTGAAATCTCTCACAATTTCTGCTTTTTTCCTTGCAATTCTAACAAATGCACGAATTGCGACACATATCAGAATTACAAGATAGAAATGCGAAATTCGAGAAGAAAAGTCAGAATTGTTTGACACAAACTCACAACTGTGAGAAAAGAATCTCAGAATCGTTTGCTAAAAATGTTTTTAGATTTATTTTAAAAGCAGAATTTGAGAAACAAAGCCCCAACTACGCCTTTATATTTTGCAATTCTGAGAAAAACGTCCGAATTTAAATAAAAAAGTAGCAATTTTGAGGCAGAAGCAAGCTTCCTTAGTTTTAACCACAAAGAAGAATGTTGACAATGTAACCACATTTAGAACGTCCAGCAGCAGTAAATCAGCCACAATGTAACATTCCATACTTCAAAGGCGGCAGAGCAGAATTCCATCACGTGACTCAGCTTACCTCAACATAGTTCTTTAACAACAAGCTGAATTAAATTAATAGAAAACCAACAGCTAAAGAAAAGTTGCTGAAAAACAGTAACTGAGAGAGATAGACAGACAGACAGATACATAGGGCATAATTTCTCTTTTCTAATCTTCTATTATATCTGCTCTTTTGCACATAAAATAGATTGATCATCAGTATTTAAGAGGCTCAATAAACACAAACTATATCACGTGTCCAGCGTGACGTGGCTTCCTGTTCCACTACAAATAATTAAGCATGTGTGACTCCATCTAACCGTGTAAATTACATCAACGAACTTCAAAATAAACTCCACACATGCGAGTGTGACTAATTACTGCACTTCAACCGTGTGCAGACGGGGTCTAAATGTAAAAATACAGTCTACGTTTGACTGGACGCGGGTTAGACCCTCTTAACGAGCTTAACTAAGTCCTAATCTAGCAGACAGGAGGAATTTACTGTACTCTACTGTACTCGTAGAAATGCCTTACCTCCTATGCATCCAGCAAGGAAGTCCATCACTGCTTCAAAGCTGACAGAAGCAAGCAAGCGTTGCTTTAGATGAGCTCAAACCTGTTTTGAAGGGTTAACCGGGTTTTGGTCGCGCTGGTTAGTTGGTTAGTAAGCTAGTTAGTTCCTCAGGCCTGAGCTGAAATGCCTGTGATAAGTCTGGAGGTTCAGAAGCGGTTCTCTGCGCCAACTGTAAGTCACTAATCGCGCCGTAGTGGAAAATTTCACCTACTAGCTTGACTACCACTGCCTGGGTTCACTGTCTATTTGTGTAGCGGGTTCTGGATGGATGGGTGTCGGTGAGGAGGTGTGTGTGCGTGCGCCCAATCGCGATCCGCGGATTTAAAAAGGATTCCTGTTCCTGCTTTCTGTGTCATGCGCGTTTGAGCGCTTTTCCAGGCGAAGGCGCGTTTACGAGGCGGGTCTTCGCTATTGGACGGTTACCGAGGACGTCATCGCTAGGCGTGTTAATATTCAGTGACCAAGCCAAGCCATTGGAGGTTGGGCTCATTAATATTCATGACGTGCCTTCGCAGTTGTAGCGTTAGCGCTGGAGAGTCCGACTCGTTGGAGTGAATCGGTTCGTTCGGATCGAACGATTCATTTCAGAATTTACTCAGCAAAATTGCTATTTTAGATAGATAGGCATAACATTTATATTAAAGAGATTCAGTATTGCAAGTATAACTTCAACATTTAAACACAACATTGGATAAATAACATAAATAATACAGGAAGAGGATAAAGGATATATATGCAAATCAATTTAGATCATTATACAGTTTCACAAATTTGACACTTTTTTTTGTTGTTGATATTTTTAGCGTCATAATTAGGTACTTAAATTCACAAAGAAAGTTGAGGAAAATGTATATTTATGAATATAATAGGCTATTTTGCCAACATTTCCTACATGTTATGTTTGCAATTTGAAAAATAAGAGAATATATCGCACATAGTTAAATCAATATCTAAACTGGATTCTGAAGCAAGGAATTTTGACAAGTCAGACTAAAATTCTTTAATAAGGGGGCACTTGAAGAAAAATAATTAAAAATAAATAAATAAATTCCCTTCAATAAACAAAAACTCGGCTCTGTCACTTGTGCTGTGTGACGTGGCTTCCTGATTCATTTAAATTATGTGTGAATCCTTCTAACCTTGTAAATTACATTAGTAATATAGAACTAATGTATAGTGAAATTGTAACTTTTTTTTTTTTTTTAGATAAATATTTGGCACAATACCGCTGTTGTCGCTATATTTTTAAGATCATGGTTCTGCTAACTGGCGCGCTTCGCCCAGTGATTCGCGAATCGACTCGACCGAATCTTTCGAAAGGAATCGGATCAAAAAAAGATTCATTGCGTTCACTGTAATTTGTCTTCCGCGTTGCATCAGCGTGTTTAGCTCTCTCTGTGGTTCAAATGCTGCAATGCGTTTGCGAATAAATTCACTCGGTCTGTCATCGATCCGGACTCATTAAATAAAGGTTTATTCATTAAATGCGTAACGCACAGAATGAAACTCATCGCCTGTCGGGAGCATGCAGAAATATAAACATTTTACTTAAAGTTTTAAAGTCACACAGAGACGATCAAATAAATGCACATCGCGTGTTATGTACGCACCGGTGTCGATAAAAAATCAAGTTGTTAATTATTGCTTTTAAATAAGAACATGCATAAAAAAGCTGGTGCAGTTGAAGAGGAACCACGTGAGAATGAGGGACAGTTACAAAAGCACCAACGCAGATCAAAAACACCTACAACCTTGACTGGGCACGACAGTGTTATGCAATTACTTAACAGAAACTAATGGGCTATAATGTCATGAACGTTTAGAATGACTAGACGGGACGATGCATTTCGCAGACTTCTTTGCAGGATCATTTGGAGGTACAGTACAAAGTCGTTGTTCGTCTGGTGAAATTATCTGATATAAGTCGGATGTTGTTGAGAGAGTCTGTGCTGTAGCGTGTTGTGTATAAGCAGTGCTCTGGATATGTACTACAGTATGGTATGGTATCACTTTTTTTCTTGCATAAAAATAAATTATTGCACGCAAGGAATCGCCTACATTTTGGTTGGTCCCACCGAGAGAGAGGGGGGGGGGGATTACAAATAATATATAAATAAAAAATAAATAAATGTTTTTTTTTTTTTTTGAAGGGTTCCATTTTAATTGGAAATGAAACATAATTAATGGATAGATAATAATAATAATAAAATATTCTCGTAATTTAATGAGGAAAACAGCAATAATATAAGGTATTCATCATTAGGCACACCTTGTGTTGAATAAAACATTTTAATTGGAAATTAAAAATAGAATTTAATAAAAGTGATGTTGACTTAACTTTAAAAAAAAAACTGAGGAAACCCGTTGCCTTAACATTATTAAGTAAATAATAATTAACAAAAAATAAGTTAAGTGAATTGTCAAGTTCACTTAACTTTTTAAAAAAATTATTATTATTATTATTATTTACTTAATAATTTTAAGGCAACGGGTTTACTCAATTTTTTTAAAGTCAAGTCAACTTATCACTTTTTACAAATGCATAAATAAGTCAATAATTTAATAACAAATACAAAAAATAATAATAAGAAAACGAAATATAAATAAGAAAAACTAATTTAATTAAAAATAAATAAAAAATTGAAAGAACTGTAAACTAATTGCTGTTCTCTTGGTTTAAATGCAGCAATAATATTATGATATTTGTGTTGAACGAAGCACAACATTTATATGCACTCCATTGATCAGATTACCACAGATCACGTGAACAACATTTTATAAACAATACATTTGAACATCTACTCGCTAAACATTTATAAAGGCATTTCTGTATTTTAGACACATTTATGATTTGCCCTCTATACAAACCTTTGGAGATTTTGAGGGCACATACACTGTAAAAAGTGATAAGTTGACTTAACTTTAAAAAATTGAGGAAACCTGTGGCCTTAAAATTATTAAGTAAATGTTAATTTAAAAAAAATAAGTTAATTGATTTTTTTTTTAAATTATTATGTACTTAATAATTTTAAGGCAATGGGTTTCCTTAATTTTTTTAAGTTAAGTCAACTTTCACTTTTTACAGTGTATATAAAACCCATAGCTAAAAAATGATTCACTATATTTACTTCACTATATTTACAAGCAATATTATTAATTAAATTAAACTCATAAAAAATAATTAGAATTAATCAAATGAGATGATTACAAATGAACCATTCAAAATGAGTAAAATAGCACAAAAAAATTAAGTACAATTTAAACAAAAATATTGATTTCACTGGTCCAAAAAAAAAAAACAGCCTCTATGCTAATGAATAGCATGCCAGGCCAGTAGTTGGTGATGAAGAAACACCGTGCAAACATGTAATACGCATGCACATGACGTCACTTTTTTCACAAATTCATGTTTTTGTTGTTTACATGGAGATGATACAGGCATCGTGTTCAAAAGCTTGTGTTTCCAGGCCCCCAAAACAGTTATTGAAGACACACGATGTTAACAAACAGAATCACTGAAGGAGAAAATCTGAATTTTTAGGTCACCATTACAGTGGTCAATGTTTGCTTTAGTTGGGCTCTTGACCCTTGATTCTTTAATATTAGATTTGGTTTGGCTGCTGTTACAGAGTTAAACAACTATTAGACAAGCCAAATGAAAAGGCGGTCCGTTGGTGTTGATTATGCATTGTCATCATCATTTGACCTGAATCTCTGAATTAGATTTACTTTGATTACAGCAGTCCTGTAATCCTACAGTATGAGATCTGAAATTTTCAGCATAATCCAAAGGGTTTCTTAAAAATTGTTCTGATCCAAAAAAAAAAAAGTTATTTTAGGCACACTCTGACATCAAGAATCAGAGTATGAATCTCAAGAACGGTGATAAACAGCATATTCAGATAAACAGATCAACTCTGAACGTCAAAAAACAAAAATATGCAATGCATGATGGGAGCTATTGATGAGTTTTGACTGGTGGCACCCAGAATGCACTGCAACATTTGATGGTCACCATTGTTGAGGTTCTCACGCTGATACTTGATGTCTGTGTGCTTAGATGAAAGCTTTTTTATTATTTGATCAGGAGAGCTTTTAAAAATCTGTTTATGCTGAAAATTCCAGATGTTACACTGTACAATCACAGGATGGCAGAAATCAATACGGTAAACTCAGAGATTCAGGTCAGATGATGATGATGATGTCAAAACATAACCAACACCACCCAATCACCTTTTCTCTTGGCTTGTCTTAACTGATGTCTAGCTCAGGTACAGCAGTCAAACAATATCCAGTGTTAAAGAGTCAAGGGTCAAGAGCCCAACTAAAGCAAACACTGACCACCATGATGGTGACCCGATGGTAAAACATGATTTTCTCCTTCAGTGACTCTGTTTGTTAACATCAGGTGTCTTCAATAATTCAGTTTTGGGGGCCTGGAAACACAAGCTTTTGAACTCGATGCCTGTATCATCTCCATGTAAACAACAAAAGCATGAATTTGTGAAAAAGGTGACGTCATGTGCATGCATATTACATTTTTGCACAGTGTTTCTTGATCGCCAACTACACTGTAAAAAGAGATAAGTTGACTTAACTTAAAAAAATTGAGGAAACCCGTTGCCTTAAAATTAAGTAAATAATCATTTTTTTGTGAACTTGACAATTCAATTAACTTATTTTTTAAATGATCATTTACTTAAAAATTTTAAAGTTAAGTTAAGTCAACTTATCTCTTTTTACAGTGTACTGGCCTGACATGCATAACATAGTATCATAGTGTTTTTTGTCCAATGAAATCAATATTTTTGTTTAAATTTTACTTAATTTTTTTTGTGCTATTTTACTCATTTTGAATGGTTAATTTGTAATCATCTCATTTGATTAATTCTAATTAATTTTTATGTGTTGAATTGAATTAATAATATTGCTTGTAATCTGTTGACACAATTTTATTGAGTAAATATAGTGGATCACTGTTTACAGTGTACGATAATAAAAAAATTTATGCAAACAACATCGTTTCCCAGCACTGTTCCTGGAAGCAAACAAACTGCACACATTTAAGGCGTCTGTATCAGTTCATTTGAGGTCTTATACCTCCACTAATTTATTCTCTGCTAATTACAAATAATTTGAGCTCTCTGATCAGCTGAATCAAGTGTGTTTGATTGGGAAGAGTTTGAAAACACTGTTGATGTGCTTCAGGAACAGGCTTGGGAAATGCTTCAGCAGCTCCACCCAAACGTACTGTACATTCAGAACTCAACAATATGTTCCGAGTATCAATTATTGACACCTCAGAATGATAACTGGTATGTGTAATACCCGAGTGCATGTCATTCTTCACATATTGCAGGACAAACTGTTCTGATGAGCTGTTGTTGTGTTCCAGGAGCGTGTGGTGTGGCGGTCGGTTATCCACTGGATACTGTCAAAGTACACTTATTCCAGCCAATCACACATTATTATTAAATGCTATATTATATTTGGCTTATAATTTCAGACATGCATTGCTGTAACATCATCTCCTGACCCTGAATGTGTTGATTTGACCCCTGCACAGGTCAGAATCCAAACTCAGAAACAGTTCACTGGAATCTGGCACTGCATCGTATCCACCGTCAAAAAAGAAGGGGTACGAAACATACATGTGCTTCCCGTTTAATGATTAATGCACTTTCACACTGAAGAGCGATTCCTCAAATCTGTCTTTGCTGAGTAATTAAAGTAATAAAGAAACTCTAAAACACACTTAGCAACTGTGAAGCATGCTATTTAAGTATCATTGAGATACTATTATAGATTTTATTTGTTTTGAACTGGTTTTATTTTTCTGAATTCGTTTTAATTTTAATTAAAGCCTTAGTAATTTTGTTTTTGTCATTTTTGTTATTATTAATTTAAATGTTTATATACAATATTTTATTTTTATTTCAGTTTTAGTAGTTGCACTAAATCAAAATGAGAAATGTTGCCTTGGAAACTAGACTAGTTAAAAAATAAAAAATAAAAACAAGTTTTTATGTTTTAAAAAATTAAATAACGAAAAAGTTTATCTTTATTTTTATTAAAAAAAAAAAAATTCTGCATGGCCACCACTCATAATTCATATGCAGTGCCTTGCAAAAGTATTCATACCCCTTAATTTTTTTCCACATTTTGTTATGTTGCTGCCTCATGTTAAACTGCTTTAAATTACATTTTTTCCACATCAGTCTTCACTCCATACACCATAATGGTAAAGCAAAAAAAATTAATTTTAAGTAGTCAAACCTGTTCATTAGAAGGGGGTGCCAATACTTTTGGCAATATAGTGTAGCTTGCACATTGCAACATAAAGTGGATACTGTAGTAGTACTAATAGAGACGTGTTATCTGTCAGATTTAGTTTTCTGTCTGATTTCTCATGCTCGTGTTTTGCTGCAGGTCCATGGCTTCTTTAAGGGAATGGCTTTGCCGGTCACTACTATATCCATGACGTCCTCTGTGGTGTTTGGCACGTACCGGAACTGTCTGCAGTGTTTGGCTCAGATCCGCGGGACCGGCGCTCCCAACACCAAGCTCGATGTGTTTCTGTCAGGCCTGGCGGGTGGAGTGGCACAGGTCTGAGATCTGCTTTATCGTATAGTTCACCCAAAAATAAAAATTAACCCATGATTTACTCAACCTCAAGCCATACTAGGTGTATATGACTTTAATGAATTAATCCATTGCAAAAAAAATCGCAAAACAAGCAATGAGGATGATTTTGTTGTCCTCTCTCTTGGATGGACCCATTATTTATATATTAAATATTAAACACCTCTCAATATGCTTGCTACGGATGCGAAAATCGCAGAAAATTTAACGCAATCTGAATTTTTCTATGACGGATGAAAGTTTCAGAGGCAGTGTGTAAACGTGATTGACACAACGTGAGGTCATATTTATTTTTTTAACATGTGAAAACTTCAATAATTTTTAATATAACTCTGATTGTATTCGTCTGAATGAAGAAAGTCATATACAACTATAGGATACCTTGAGGGTGAGTAAATCATGGGGTTATTTTAATTTTTGGGTGAACTAACCCTTCAAGTTTGGCATCCAAAAACAGTCCTGGAGGGCAGAAATCATTGACCATAACCCAATGTTTAATTAGAGCTTCTCTTATGGCCGTTTATTAAAAAAAAAAAAAAAAAAAAAAAAGTGGTTTTGGCGCCTTTTAATATGTTGTGTTCGAGCGTTTTCTGAAAGTTTCAAAAGTTTTCTGCAATGTTTTAGCTGGACGCTCATCTAAGATTTTTTAAATGTTACTTGTTTCAGAACATTCAGAGAACATTCAAAAGTAACAGTTTGATAATGTTTGCAAAATTCTAAAATGGAACGTTCCCTTAACGTTTGCGTACGCAACAAAAAAAAAACGTTTCTAAAACATTCTAAAATATGGATGTGTTGAAAGTTCAGAGAACATTCAGAAATTTTCACTTAATGAGCATATTTCTGTTAGCTGAGTTATGTTTATTATATTTTTATAATTGCTCATTATTTAATGCATGTTTGAATATATCTGTCTTGAAAATGAATTTTTATTACCACCACCTTTTAAATATTTAGATTTAAACAACAAATTGATGCAGAATGATGCTGAAAATACAGCTTTGATACAGCTTTTTTCATTTTAAGGCAACGGGTTTCCTCAATTTTTTTAAGTTAAGTCAACTTATCGCTTTTTACGGTGTGTTTCCATAAAGAACCTTTAACATTTTTGCTTCACAAAAGCTTTTTTGAAGGTTCTTCAGATTATAAAAAGGTAAGAAAGAGATGGTTCTTTCACTGAATGGTTCTTTGTGGAACCAAATATGGTTCTTCTATGGCATCGCTGTGAAAGAACCTTTATTTTTAAGAGTGTACATATACCAAAACCAACACTGTAAAAAGTGAAAGTTGACTTAACTTAAAAAAAGTGACGAAACCCTTTGCCTTAAAATTTTTAAGTAAATGATAATTTAAAAAAAATAAGTCGATAAAAAAAAAAGTTAAGTTCACTTAACTTTTTTTTTTTTTTTTTTTTTTTTTTTTAAATATTATGTACTTAATAATTTTAAGGCAAAGGGTTTCCTCAATTTTTTTTAAGTTAAGTCAACTTTCACTTTTTTACGGTGAAGAAACACAAGCCTGATTTTCAATAGAACATACACATAAAGTGATCAAAACCTTCATTATGTTATATATATATATTGTGTTTTCCTAGATCTCTGTAATGTCACCGGGCGACTTCGTGAAGGTTCGTCTTCAGTGTCAGACGGAGAGCAAGAGAAGCGGACTCAAACCCAAATACAGCGGGCCGATCCACTGTCTGCTGAGCGTCGCCAGAGACGAGGGTGTTTTAGGCCTTTACAGAGGAGCTCTGCCTCTGGCTTTGAGAGACGGGCCGTCATTCGCCACCTACTTCTTAACCTACAGCTCTCTGTGTTCACTGCTCACACCTGCGGGACAGAAAGAGCCAGGTGAGCGAACCCTCCTGTCATTTACTCACCATCCTGTCCATCCAAACCTGTCTGACTCGTTTCTTCTGTTTTCTTACAAAAAAGCATGCTGACAGTAGTCCATATGACTCATGCATGATATTTCAAGTCTTCTGAAATCATACACTCTTAAAACTAAAGGTGAACCATCTCTTTTTACCTTTTTATAATCTGAAGAAACTTCAAAGCAGCTTTTGTGAAGCAGAAAGGTTCTTCAGATTTAGACAAAAAGGTTCTTCTATGGCATCGTGACGCAGGTTTGTTTTTAAGAGTGTATGATAGATTTCAGACCTAAATGATTCACTGAATCATGCACTGATTCACAATTCAAGTGAATCATTTGGTCGGATGAAACAGCTTATTGAATGTTCAGACAAAATGTTAAATAAAAATTAGTGCTGTCAAACAATTAACCGTGATTACTTGCATCCAAAATAAATGCTGTGTATATAAATACACACACACATACAGTGTATATTTTGAAAATATTTAACATGCATATATTTATATAAATAAATATATTTAATAGCCAAACATAACATATTTTTCTTAAATGCATACATGCATTGTGTGTATTTATATATACACAATAAATATACACAGTACACACACACATATATTATGTAAACAAAAACTTTGATTTTGAATGCGATTAATCATTTGACAGCACTAATAAAGTTTGCATGTGTTTTTCTATAATTATATTTGATCCATCTAGCTTTTATGGCCCATATAGTCTGATTATAGTGAAAATATGGAGTAAAAAAACAGCTCAGTTTAATCCAGAGTCTCTATGATGCTGATATTTACTATATGATGAAATTCTGCTGCTTGTGATGTAAATCAATGAGATCTTTATAACAGATACTGACATAAATATCAGCAGTCGCTCTATATCTCTAAAAAATATGTCTCAGTAAGATGAGATTGAAATGGTTCAATGCGATGCTGGTTGAGAAATGAAGAAATAAACGCTCCTCAGAAGATCCTGATGATCAGATTTGAGACGCTCTGATGTTTCTAGAAAATGATTAAAGCTGAGCTGCTTCAGTAAGTGTTCATCTGGAGACATGACTGACGTTATTCTGACCTTTACTTGATCAAAACCAGTCCAGATTTGAGACGCAGAAGCGTTTCTACAATCACATGATCGCGCTGACATCCGTATAAAGTACATTATTGTGAAATATGTCTTGCGAGATTCACACAAACGTAATCTGTTATGAATGTTAATGGTTGGGGAAAAACCTGATGTGTAACATTATATTAGATCCATGCGTTACAGTACATACTTGACAAGTAGGGTTGGAGCTGCAGTTTTAATTTTTTTCGTTTATTTAGATAGGGACAGTACAATAAACATGATTCCAGTCAAAGACACTTTTCTAAAAAACTCTTCATATAAAAACCTCACATTGCAAACAGAATACAAAACAAACACATGCACCTAGTGTTATAGACACTTAATAATTAACTAGTACAGAACCAAATAAAAATTTTTAATATGCATACAAGTCTGGTTTAATTTGAGCCAACGCTTAACCTTCAATGTAAAGACTTTATATCATGTATGACTTTAAATTAATTTGGCAACATATTCCAAAGTTGGGATCCTTCACAGAGAAAGCTCTCTGCAAAACCCAATCCTATTTCACATATTTTTAAAATTTGTAAAATTAAGCATATGCCATTTCTTTAAAATATGACAATTGATTTGTTTGTTTTTTTGTCCATTATGTTTAAAGCGCGATTATACAGCATCTCAATTTTTCTAATTAAAGAGTCACTAGTTTGAGACCAAACTGTAATACAATATTAGATACGAGAAAAAAATCAGCTTCCTCAGTCGTAATATAATGCCTAACGAGTTTAAAACCGTTTAAATACATTTGAACTATTTTTAATAGTTGGAATCCAATAGCTTTCAGCAAGCAAACATTAATTGAATTACATAAATAAAATATCAATTAATTACAAAATGTGTAATATATAAAGTGTTTTGAATTATCACTAGCTATTCCTTATTTTGTTGTGAATTATCAAATACTGAGTAAGTTCCCTTTCTAACAAGATTTTAATGTTTGACTGTAATCATAATGTAAAACCTGATACGTATCTAACCAAAAATATCTAAACCTTTTAGAATGTCTAGATATATATCTAATAGCAAAACCTAAAAAATTGAGAAATTATGTCTAAAAAACAACGGCAATCCAAAAGCCTCTGTATATATATATCTATATAGGGTGCAAGTTTTTATTTTTTAATGCCTCCAGATGGACCAATTCTCACTTTAAAAAAAAAGAGGATTTTAAATGCCTTCACTGTATTTTAATGTGAAATATTGCATTTATTAAAAAATAGTAAATAAATAAATAAATAAAAATATATTAATTCTAGTGGAGAAAATAGCTCATTGAAATTGTATAAATATTGCATAGCATCGTAAAATTCCCTAAAAATCATAAATAATAATCAAAAAATATTATTGAACAAAAATATATTACATTGATTTTCCTGAGGAAGGAGGCAAGTGTGACTCCTAAACGAAGAGGGCCAGAGGGTTAAGTACTCTGACCAAGATAAACATCCCCCGAAATACACACACGGACTAACAATTGGAATTTGCATTGATTAAGTAGAGTTATCACCTTTTGGGACAGAAGGTCATTTGCATCAGAGACGCGGGGGGTGGCCTGTTTCCAGTGTCTGTCCTGTTGTTTAAGAGAATGAGACCTTTGCCCAGACACACAGAGAGCTTTCCAATGACGTGAATAGTTGCATTGTTATAAACTCTGATGAAGAGCAGTGGCTTCGGGGTGAAACTTTTGTCTCTCTCCGTTGGGTGTGTTGTCTTGAATGAGGCTCGTTAGACGTTGAATCTCGCAAGAGTTCTTTGTCTTTTCAGACTCTGGGTGAAAGCTGGATCAAAGGTGACCCCCTCCAGGGCTTGAGTTTGGTTTGTAGGGTTAAGTGTGTGTGTGTGTGTGTTGTCAGAGTGGACGGCGGTGCTGTTGTCCGGTGGGTTGGCAGGAATGGCCGGCTGGTCCGTCGGGACACCTATGGACGTGATCAAAGCTCGTCTGCAGATGGACGGAGTCCGAGGAGAGAGGAGATACCGGGGACTGCTTCACTGCGTGGCTGAGACCGCGCGGAACGAAGGGCCGGGGATTTTCTTCAGAAGCCTGGGAATAAACTGTCTGCGAGCGTTTCCCGTCAACATGGTGGTGTTCGCCGTGTACGAGGTTTCTGTCCGGGTTCTCAGGTCAGCGTCTGTGGAGCGGCTCTAACCGTCATGTGTGTGTTTTTGTTGGAAATGTGTGTTTTTTTGATATGTGACCCTCTCTGTGAAATCCAGAGATAACAAGCATCAGCGTTTGATTCGAACATTCATTTCAGTGTGATATCAGTCTTTGACGTGGTCTTACTCAGTCAACAGTAGAGATATCAAAGTTACATGTTCACAGAATGCTCTTTATCTTATGAAGAAAACAGTAAATCACCAAAAAAATTACTTTTTTAGCTGGGTTTTCATAGCCAGGGTCTCATAAAACCTCTCAAGAGCACGTCCCAGACATAGTTTACCCCGAAATAAAAAGAAAAAATTTGTTTTTTACACAATATTATATTATTTTGTACTGAATAAGAATACAATTTATTAGCATTAATGGAGATTCTGTGCGGTCTTTCTGCTTTAAAGTATCACATTAATTCGCTGTTATTTATTTATTTTTATTACATTTTTTCAGTGCGGTTCTACAGATAATAGTACTGTATTATAATGGAAAATATTTAACATAAAGTAAGTTATAATGATAATTGAAGAAAATGTGCTTAATGTTCATTAAATGCTCTCGCTATGCAAAAACAAAAACACGGCTTCACTTTCATTAAATTAAATATAATTTCTCATTGCTTTTTTCATTATAGTAAAGAAGTATTATTTAAGTATTATTTAGACAACTGTATAAATTCTGGAAAGACAAAAGCAAGTTTACATCAAGATTATTATTGTTAAACCAAAGCCATAAAACAATTTTGTTGAAATGAGATGAAATAATATATATATATATATATATATATATATTATACATTAAATATTTTAAATATTATACATTAAATATTACACACACACACTAAAATGATACTAGAATATTAGAATGATATATATATTTGAATGATCGTTCAAAAAAAAAAAAATATATATATATATATATATATATATATATCATTCTAATATTCTAGTATCATTTTAGTGTGTGTGTGTGTGTATGTAACAAAATTACTAAAACTTTAAAATGAAAATTAAAACAGAAAATATAAAGATATTAATAAAAACGAAATAACACTAGTTTACATATAGAGCATGCTTCATACAAAATCATTCAAAATGAGCGTTACACAGGCCTACTTTGATGATTACGAATGTTTTAATTATTATAATTGAATGATTAGTGTTTAATAATGTTAATGCAAAGCATTTAAATGACCTTTAAAAAATAGTGAAAGAAATGTTTAAGTAGAAAGACTGAGACAGTGTTTTCTTGTAAAACATATTTCAAAACTTTTAACTTTGAAAATTTAGCAATTGACAAGAAAATGCTGTTTAAGACACGCAGCGTGAGATCTTGATCCGTTATGAAACATTAGCTCTGTGCAAAGCGTTAAACATCATGTCATGAAAATCAAATGTGTTAATATTGTTGTTGTTTGAAAATATTGCAGAGCATCAAAGTCCTTCCAGAATCAGTATTTATTTTGCACTCACCTCTCTGACGGGTTACGATGATACTGAATGTGCCTTCATTCATAATGAACGATTAAGGATGAATATTGCTGACTGTTTGAGTGATGGATTGATTATTGATATTGAGTTTTGATCTGTAATTCACTCTGATCTGCAGACATACTGGGAGAAAACTGCTTCAAAACCCAAGTATATTCTTCTTATTCAACATTACTGCTCTACTTTTCCTTCATTAAACTATCATGCATATATATAGCAGTCAAAGAAAAAACATTCAATAAAACTTTACATTATTTACATAATGTGTTCTTCTTTCAGGCTTTTTTCTCATTTAAAAAAAGCAAACCGAACTATCCATATTTAAATACTGAAAAACAACAAAGGCAAGATTACGTCAGGGTTATTATAGTAAAATTAAACCATAAAACAATTTTTGTTTCTTGAGACAAAATGAACTATAACTGAAATAAAATAAAATATAAAAACCCAAACTTTTTTTTTTAGCTAGTTGCCAAGGCAACATTTCTCATTTTCATTTATTTATTCTGATGTTCTAAAATAACTAGTACTAAAATAAAAATTAATAAAAACTATATAGATAAACATTTAAAAATAAATCAATAAATAACCTAAAATTTTTTAATTAAAATGAGAACTGAAAATATAAATATATTATTTATTATTGTATCTTGATGATACTAAAATAACACTTTACGTCATGGTTATTTTAGTAAAATTATAACCATAAAAAAATTTACTTGAGACAATATGAACTATAACTGAAATAAAATAAAATAAAATAAAATAAAATAAAATAAAATAAAATAAAATAAAATAAAATAAAATAATTAATAAATAAATAAATAAATAAATAAATAAATAAATAAATAATAATAAAAAAACCAAACATTTTTTTAGCTAGTTGCCAAGGCAACATTTCTCAATTTCATTTATTTATCTTGATGTTCTAAAATAACTAATACTAAAATACAAATGAATAAAAACTATATAGATAAACATTTAAAAATAAATCAATAAATAACCTAAAATTGAGAACTGAAAATATAAAAATAATATTTATTATGGTATGCTAATGATACTAAAATAACACTGGTTTACATATAAAGAAATTATTCAAAATCTGTTACACAGGCATACTAATAATAATAATAATAATAATAATAATAAAATGTTTTATTGGTTATAAAAAAAAATAATGATTAATGTTAAATCATGGTAATGCAAATAATCCAATTAAATGACCTATGAAAAATATATGTTTGATAAAAAAAATATTATTTATAAATAATAATAATAATAATATCTTTATGATGTTCAAAAACCCTGAAAATATATATTTTAAAAAAAATTATACAGTGGTGATTTTATGTCAATTAATCAAATCATAAAAAATCATGGAATTGTTTAAAATATTGATTTTAAAATCATATCACATAATCGTTTAGAAAAAGACAATAAACGCTGTTGTCTTTTCATCTTCAGTGTGTGAATCCAGCTGTGATCTGCGGGTGACTGCCTCCATCTAGTGGCAGCAGCAGGAAACACAGCTGTCCGTCTTCATTACATATTTAAGCCGTCACATGAAAAGTTTTGATGTTCTTTGCTGGTGTTTGTGTGAAACAGACCTACTTTACTAATAACTGCTGGTGAAAGTAGCTTTTGTTGAGCTGAGGGCAGGAATCAGACAGAACATCTAAATCTCCAGAGCTAAGCTCATTAATCCCAAACACAATCAGAAGCCAATTACAGCATTCTGCATGCACTTTGAGAAATATTCGTAAAATACATTATTTCTAAAATATATTTATAAATCATATTTGTGCTCATAAGTGTTATTTGTTATCATTCATTTTTAGTTAATTTTGTCCATTTTGAACACCAAAAAAGGTACGGATTGCAGCTTTAAAGTTTTAGTAACTGTGTTGTGTGTTTTTGTCATTTTTAGTAGTTTTTGGGGTTTTATGTACACACACACACGCACACACACACACACACACACAAACACACGCACACACACACACACACACACACACACACGCTTTATATACATACATATATATATATATATATATCAACATAGTATTTAATTTATATTATTTATATTAATTTACATTATGTAATTTACATTCATATACATTTTAAATATATTTTATTTAAATTTAATTTTTTTTTTACATTTATATGTTGTTTTAGATTTTAATTTTATACTTTATTTGTAATTTTGCTCCATAATTACATTAAATTAATTAAAACAATTTTATTATTATTATTATTATTATTTTTAATAGTTTTTGGAGTATATATGAATTAGCTTTTTTAAATATAAATTATTTATATAGGTTTTTTTTTAAAATTTATATTAATTTACACGATTATATATATATATATATATATATATATATATATATATATATATATATATATATATATATATATATATATATATATATACATTTAGTTTCAATTAAATTTTTTATTTTTTATTTTACAAAAACACACGTAATACATTTTATATTTAATTTTTAATTTTGCTCTATAAATAAGTTAAACTTTATTAGCAGTTAATATTTAACTAGAAGTGCAAATTGCAATATAACATTCAAATAAAAACGACTGCTTTTGAATGTTATTTGCATACGCAACTCAAGTAAGAAGAGTTATTTCAAGAATGGAGAACTGCTGCTCGCAAAATGTGCAAAGAATGTGTCAAACAGCCGTGGTATAAAGCCAAAAATGAATCAATTTGGACAGAGCGGTAGAAATATTTCCACGAGGAGCCTGTTTAATTGAAGCCGGTCTGTGCATCATGCATCCAGAAGCGCAGCATCATCACAATCACTTCCACATGCACAAAGATCCTCAGCGTTTCTGCCGCACAAACAGCCGGCAAACATTAAATGCATGTGCATGTAGCTTCGCCCGGGATCTAGACGTGAAGAAACAATCAGTTCTAGGAATTAACAACTCAAGAATAACACCTCAATGCTTCCTTTGTTCTTTCTCTTCTCATAATTAAAGCCGGCGTGTCTTTCTTCTCCTTACGCAACCAAACACTGGGCAATTACGCAAACATCTAAAGCTTACGCTCTGGAAACAAAGACGCCTAATTTACTCTAGTTTTATCATGCATTTTCATTTCTGAATCCATAAAAATATCCCGTTGCAGTGGCTTTACGGCCCTGAAGCGCTGGTCAGTCGAAAGCATTCTTCTGCATTAAGACTAATAATAGCTTCAATAATAGGGCTGTAAATAAAAGTGGATTAAAATGACTGCAAACACTGTAATTAAAATTCACTGCTGAGGTTTCAACTTGGCAAAACTTACAACAATCTACAAAATAAAGCACATTCACGTTTGAGATTCCTGCTCTCGTTTAAAGATCTTGATTGGAAAGCAATGATGGCAGTAAAGACATTTATAATGTTACAGAAGGTTTCTATCTCAAATAAACGCTGTTCTTTTGAACTTTCTATTCATCTGTGAATCCTGAAAAATAAAATGCATCACAGTTTCCACAAAAATATTGTGCAGCACGACTGTTTTCAGCATTGATAATAATCAGAAATGTTTCTCGAGCAGCAAATCAGCATATTATTATGATTTCTGAAGATCATGTGACACTGAAGACTGCAGTAATGATGCTGAAAATACAGCTGCGCATCACAGAAATAAATTACAGTTTAATATATATTCACATAGAAAATATCTGATTTAAATTATAATAATATTTCACATTTTTGAATGCATTTTTGATCAAATAAATGCAGCCTTGATGAGCAGAAGAGACAAAAACATTTGATTTGAATGTGATTCAGTGTAACCAGCTCTTTTTGCTTTATTCAGACTCTGGACTCGGAGGAGAAGATGCTTCAGTGTTTAATATGTGCTGAACGGAAACAGATGCTCAGAAACACACGAGACCAGCAGAATAGAGTCTGAGGGGAAACATTCATCTATAGACAGATCAGCATTATTATTACATAACTGACCCAATACTGTCATCATTTACTCTCTCCCTTCGTTCAGACAGCTCCTGTTCTCCATCAGTGATCTTTCACCTTTAGTGTATGAACAACAGTCTTATTTTATAGTTTATAGTATAATATTTCCTGTTTTCATTGACGTTTTAGTTTTTAGTTTTCATTTTAAATTTAGTTTGGTTGTTATTTTGATTTTTCTTTCATTTTCTTTGATATTTTTAGGGCTTTGAGTCATTTTAGTGATTTTTTTTTATGCAATATGTCTATTTTATTTTATTTTTTAAATGGTATTTTATTATTTATATACTGTAACAGTTTCAAAATTAATATTTTGAATTAGCTTTTATCATGATATTTTTTGTTTTCATTTTTTGACTACCAATTTTTTACTCTTTTTATTTTTATTTACTATTTTACTATTTACTATTACTGTTTAATTCATTTTTATTCAATTTAATTCATTATTTATTTTTTTATTAATAATATAAAAGTATTATTTTTTATTTTACAATTTAAAATATTTTTCAGGATTCACAGATGAATAGAAAGTTTAAAAAAACAGCATTTATTTGAAATAGAAATATTTTTTTATATTATAAATGTCTTTACTGGCACTTGATAAAATTAATGCATGGTTGATGAATAAAATAATTTATTTATTTTATGTGTGTGCGTGTGTTGTGTTTGTAGTCAGTTGTTTACCTGTTTGATCTCTACTGTAATTCTCTCTCTCTCTCTCTCTTTCTCTCTCTCTCTCTCTCTCTCTCTCTCTCTCTCTCTCTCTCTCTCTCTCTCTCTCTCTGTGTGTCTCTGGGTTGCCTCAGAGAAGCAGCAGTAGCAGTGTGTGTGTGTGTGTGTGTGTGTGTGTGTGTGTGTGTGTGTGTGTGTGTGGTGAAGCGTGTGAGTTCAGCTGAGGACAAAAAACCCCGGATCAGAGCAGATCTGCACACAAACAGCTCTGACACACATCAGCTATACTCAAAGACGTCACGATGATTTTCTTATAAAATCTCTATAAAATAATAAAATATTGATCCGCTGCAGTGTCTTTGACTGAAATTGTGTGTTTAAAGCTCAGAAGCGGCTCTCGCGGATAATCATTTTAGCCGTTCCCATGGTGATGAATCTTACGATTGCTTTCCTCACATTATACTTTTGCAGAAAATCAGAATATGTGAATATGAATTCATATATGTTAAAATGCAGCTTCAGCCCGGTTATACAGTAACTGCACATATGAGTTTATTATAGGATGTGAGTGGCAGAGCTACTATTAAAAACTAGTTTGAACTGAAATAAAATAAAATATAATAATTACTAGTTAAAAATTACTAATTTGAAATAAATATAATATCAATTGAACCTAAATAGTAATATAAAAACTAATTAAAAAATTAAAAAAGGAAAATATTTAGATGAAAGCTGAAAATATAAAGATGAAAGCTAATTTAAATAGTAATAATATTAACAAACACCATAATAGTAGATAAAAATAATACTAAAATAAATTAAATAAATACATTTTTGTTAACTGAAATAAAGCTGAAATAAAGTAGAATATTAATATTGTATGGAAAAAATTAAACTTTAATTAGAAATGTAAAATAGCACTAAAATTACTAACTATAAATGAATAAAAACTAACAGTGAAATAAAATAAATCAAACCTAAATAATAATATTTAAAATAAGAAAAAGAAAATACAGAGAAGCTGATTTAAAATAGTAATAATATTAATAAAAAATTATAATGGAATATAAATAATACAAAAATAATATAAATAAACTACATTTAACAGATATAAACCACACACACACACACACACAGAGAAATATTAATGTTATATGAAAAACTGAAAGTACAATAAAATTAGAAATGTTTCTTTGGGAAAAAAAATGAAATAAGTTTAAGTACTAAATAGTATTAGTAACTGGAAATAAATAAACACTAAAACTGAAAAATTAAACCTAAATAGTAATATTTAAATTTAAAAAAAAAAAAATCTAAATGGTAATATATTAAATAATTGTAATTTAAAAAAACTAATAAAAATGAAAGAAAAATACCCCAAAAACCCAAATTAAGATCGAAACAATGCCAAAGCTTTGTTATGTGGTTGCTAAGGTGTTCTAAATGGTTGCTAGGGTATTCAGGGTAAATCAAGGACATTGCTGAAATAATTTGTGTCTCGTATTAACTTTGTTTTCATACAGCATATAATTCTCTAAATCCTGC